>JAXGGA010004546.1:0-87032 GCA_038373865.1 Uloborus plumipes
ATTTTCAGAGGAATATTTTGCGTTAAGAAAATTTGTTTACATACGAAGATTATTTTAGAAAAAAAATATTTAATGTGTTAGAATTTTTTTTTTCTTTTTACGGAAAAGTTTTAAGTGATGAAAGTTTTTAAATGAAGAAAAATTAATTTTCAAAAAAATATTTGCGAGGAAAGTTTTGCTTACAAAAAAAAAAAAAAAATTAAGTTAAATTGAAAAAAATTTCTCTCTCTTTTTTTTTTTTTCTCTCTCTCGAATCCATACTATGTGACTAGTGCTAATACTTAAATTTACTTTTGACTTCCAAGTCGCGGTCGGTTAAAACATCAATGCTTTTTGGATTTATCACAAAGTATTCCTCAATGATATTTCATAAACACTAAACTTTTCCCGACATAAAATCTTTCAAACTTGTAAAAAGTAAACCTTGTGAAAAAAGAAAAATTGCAATGCATGATAGGTGCGAAAGTTGTTAAATTCACATTCAGAATAATTCAGATAGGAGCATAAGATGTAATTAATTAGATGAATGCAATAAATTATTGCCAGACTTGTTAAGCATTAGCTAAGATAAATTCACATTCACAATAATTTAGATAGAAGTACAAGTTGTAAGTGACGCTATGAATGCAAATAATTATCGCAAACTTGTTTCATCTAAATCATGTTATACTATGAGAAAAGAAACAAAGGCTTGGAAGTCAAATGCAAATTTAAAAATATTTGAGAGGAAAGTTTTGCCAAAACTTTCCTCTCAAATATTTTTAAATTTGCAGTACTGTTAGGCGGGAAGTTTTGTAAAGTGAGGTGGTTGCTTGATGAGTAAAAACTTCCCGCCTGGCCTGACTGAAAACAATTTAAACGAACTATCCATACAGCGAGGAGTATAGTTTGGCACAAACTTGGCGGGAAAACTCGATATCATAACTTTTTAAGGCTGAGTATTTAAGGTTTTCTTGGCGGGGGATTTTTTTACAACACTGTTGTTTTTGGGGAGATATCACATGTTTTTGCATTAATATTATTTCTTTGCCTGTTTTTTTTTCTCTTCAAAATTTACTTTGCATGTTTTTTTCCCTTCAACATTTTCCTTGGCGGTCCGACATATGTGGTTTTCTTGGCGGCATGCATTTGGTGCAAAAGTTCAAGGATCTTCTTCAGTCTAAGATAAATTTGAAATCAATCACAATGTACCACCCGAACCGACGCAAAACAAAGCTAGTTGCTAACAATACTACGATTATGGCAGGGATTCTAGTGAAACAGTTGATAGCACATTACAATCGCTGCTGAAAATGAATTACATTAGAACGTTTCTTGATAAAACATCGTGACGTCAGCGTGACGTTTGCCTATGAAAAACGAGCTAGATAAAACGTCACAGCCTACTTGGCGAATAAGAGGAGATCGCTGAGTGCTTGTGAGCTCTTATTGGTTCCACCTGTAGTGACGTCATGCCAAGTTAAGTTGATGATAATGTAATTCACTTCCAGTAGCGATTGCAATTCGAAGCGATCGCAGTGCTGTTTCACTTGAATCCCTGCCTAAATTAAAAGTTAAAAAAAAAAAAAAAAACCCTTACTGACGATCTCATATTAAAATGAACTAAATTGAAGATCCCTTTTAAAAGCCTTATGCAATAAAATCAATTACAAATATTTTATTTGTTAAGAAATAGAAACTGGCAACATATGAAATTATAAATGATTGAGTTTTCTTTCCTCGTCGCCCAACAATGACAACAAAAATGTTCAGATGTTGAACAGAGCTAGTAGATAGAAATCGGACCAATTTTAAGCAT
This sequence comes from Uloborus plumipes, assembly GCA_038373865.1. Classification (NCBI taxonomy): domain Eukaryota; kingdom Metazoa; phylum Arthropoda; class Arachnida; order Araneae; family Uloboridae; genus Uloborus; species Uloborus plumipes. Next base: position 1,799 of record JAXGGA010004546.1, read on the forward strand.
TAATAACTTCGGGGTGCGATGACCCCGGGGGGTAAATTTCGGGAAAACGTCCTCAATGTCTCATCGAGAATATTCATACCAAAAATCAACACTAAAGACCCCTGGGGAGAAAAGATACGGAAAATAAAAACGAGGGGGGAGGGGGTGGGGGGTCAAAAAACCCCCTATGCCGAGCGTTGGGACAAAATAAATGTGGGTGCAAACGTAGAGCTCAATCCGAGTTACCGTTTAGTCTGGACGAGTGTCAAACAATTTCTAAAAAGTGCGAAAAATAGCGATTTTATAACATATATCACCCCTCCCATGAGGGTCCTGGATGTTTTGCTTTAGTATGTGCCGTCAGGGGCCGCTGGAGATTGAGTATACCAAAAATGAACTTTAAGGATCTTTATGGGGCTGAGATACAGAGGGGTGAAAACCCCGGTTTGGTTACTCGCGTAAACAGTTCTTAGTCGCTCTTTTACATTTTTATTGGCGACGGAAATTTCTTGGCGGCTTGTATTTGGTTTTCTTGGCGGGGCGGGACGCTCCCGCGTCCCGTGATCCTAGGATGGAGGCGCTCGTTATATGAGTTAGTGCAAGCGTGCGACAGTGCAAATCCGTGTTCTGAAATAAGCAAATTTTGCAAAATAATGTGTATTTATAAATTAAATCTTTTTTTAAATATTTTTTCAAGATTTGGGTAAGTTTTTAATTAAATTTGTGCATATTTTCATGGTCAAAAATGATATTTTCCTATGCGGAACTTTTTTTTCAAGTTCCAAACATGCATTTTTCGACAATTTCTTACTCAATATTAATTGTTGTTTCACTTAAATAGGTCTTTCATCATGAAAGAAAACATTTTGAAGCATTTAATAAAATTAAAATTTCCAACATTAACTTTTTCTAAGTATTTTTTAAAAAATCACGAAAAGCGACAAAATACCCCAGTCTGGAGGGAGATGCGCGGTCGAAAAGGCTCAGACCTGCAATAGTCCGGCGGCATAGCGAAAGAATTATTCATTTTGAGGTAAAAGCAAAATTTTTTGTTAATTATGTTTTTGGGTCAATAAGGATCATTTTAAGCCACGGAGGCATTCGCTAAGTTACTTGGATCATATTTTACAGCCTCTCAAAGTCATTTTACGCGTTCCAGACATATTAGACATTAAATTCACACATCATGTTGTAGTTCTAATTTTTTAATATGTTGTTTGGGTCACCTTGGGTAGTGTAAATCTAAGTTTGCAGTTTTCTAAAACTTGTGCTTGCCGCGTAACTCGCAAAAAACTACGAAATTTTTCGACTTTTTTCAGTTTTCCCCGAATAACTCCTAAACTATGCAACTTTTGAAAAAACATGTGGCTACCCATTTTAAAGAACACTAAATTTAGAAGAATTTAAGCTCACGTGGTGCTCTGTGAACCGAATAGTTTAGGAGATATTGTATTTCGAAAAGGGTCATTTTTTGCGAAAAACGAAAAAAAAACAACATGCTTTAATCACATTTCGGACCAAATATTGACATAAATTCCTACTCTACAAGAAAAATTGTACATTCAGTTACAGTACATAAAACTGGCTTTTATTTAAGGCAAAATTGAAGTTTGTCAGTTGAATAGTTCTTTTATAATCGCGAAACAACAAATATTTGTTTTTGCGAAAAACTGCTAAATTTTCCGACTTTTTTCAGTGTTTCCTTTGGTACTCTAACTTTATGCAACTTATGAAAATACATGTGCATACCCATTTTAAAGAACACTAAATTTGCAACAGTTTAAGTTCTAGTATCGCTCTGCAAGACGAATAGTGTCGGAAATATCATACTTTGAAAATAGGTCATGTTTTGCGAAATAAAAAAAAAATGCTTCAATCGTATTTAGAACCAGATATCAACATAAATTCCTACTCTACAAGTGAAAAATGGACGTTGAGTTACAGTAAACTTAATTGACTTTCATTTAAGGCAAAAAAATAAGTCTGTAAGTTCAATAGTCCTTATATAATCGCGAAAAAAACAATCATTTGCTCTTGAGAAAAACTGCAAAATTTTCCGAATTTTTTCGGTGTTTCCTTTATAACTCTTAAACTACGCAACTTTTGATGGTACATGTGCTTACCCAATTTAAAAAACATTAAATTTGCAACAATTTAAGCTCTAGTGACGCTCTTTAAGACTAATAGTATAGGAGTTATGAATTAAACACTGAAAGAAGTCGGAACATTTAGCAGTTTTTCGTGAAAACAAAGTGACGACATTGAAAGTACTTTTGAACTTACAGACTTCTTAACTTTTCTGAAAACAGACTTAAAATCAAAAATGTTTTAAATTGTTAACAATCAGGTGGTTTTATTACAAAGGCAGGATTTGAACATTTTGAGAGTACCAAGTACACTGAAAAAAGTCGGAAAATTTCGAGGTTTTTTGCAAAAACAAATATTTGTTGTTTCGAGATTATAAAAGAACTATTCAACTTACAGACTTCAATTTTACCTTAAATGAAAGCCAATTAAATGTACTCTAACTAAATGTACAATTTTTACTTGTAGAGTAGGAATTTATGTCGATATTTGGTCCGAAATGTGATTAAAACATGGTTTTTTTTTTCGTTTTTCGCAAAAAATGACCCTATTTGAAATACGATATCTCTTAAACTAATAGGCTTACAGAGCACCACGTGAGCTTAAATTCTTCGAAACTTAGTGTTCTTTAAAATGGGTAGCCACATGTATTTTCATAAGTTGCATAAAGTTAGAGTTACAAAGAAAACACTGAAAAACGTCGGAAAATTTCGCGGTTTTTCGCAAAAACAAATATTTGTTGTTTCGCGATTATAAAAGAACTTTTCAACTTACAAACTTAAATTTTGCCTTAAATGAAAGCCAATTTAATGTACTGTAACTGAATGTACAATTTTTACTTGTAGAGTAGGAATTTATGTCGATATTTGGTCCGAAATGTGATTAAAGCATGTTTTTTTTTTTTTTTTTTTTTTCGTTTTTCGCAAAAAATGATCCTCTTTGAAATACAATATCTCCTAAACTATTCGGCTCACAGAGCACCACGTGAGCTTAATTTCTTCGAAATTTAGTGTTCTTTAAAATGGGTAGCCACATGTTTTTTCAAAAGTTGCATAGTTTAGGAGTTATTCGGGGAAAACTGAAAAAAGTCGGAAAATTTCGTAGTTTTTCGCGAGTTACGCGGTGAGCACAAGTTTTAGAAAACTGCAAACTTAGATTTACACTATACCCTAGGTGACCCAAACAGCATATTAAAAAATTAGAACTACAACATGATGTGCGAATTTAATGTCTAATATGACTGGACTGTAAGTCCTATGCGCGCGTAAGATAACTTTGAGACGCTATAAAAAATGATCCAAGTAATTTAGCGAATGCCTCCGTGCCTAAAAACGTTCAAAAAAGGTCCCAAAACAAGAATCTAAAAAAAAATTGCTTTTACCTCGAAGTGCACAATTTGCCCAAAATTTGGCTTTATGCCGCTCTACTAAATGGTTGCCCGCCGGGTGTATCTGCCACTGGATTTGGTTACTGTTGAGGAAGGAACTGGGGCAGCAAAATCATCCCTGGCGATTTTTTAAAATTGTAGCCTTTAATAACGTACTTTTGGATTATTTTTGATCACGTTTTTGAAAACAGGATTGAGGTAAAAAATGTGCTATAGCTATAAAAAGTTGTACTAAGGAAATTTTACCGGGGGAGCTGAGCCGGTCTGAAATATTCTAGGGGGAGCCAGAGCTCCCCCAGCTCCCCTGGTTCCTACGCCCCTGCAGGTTTGACGGGAAGGGGAGAACATGAAAGAAATTGTACCACGTGGTTGAGCCTTTTGGATTTGAGTTCTCTTCCTACCTAGGGCACGTGTCCTCGGTCATTCCAGTTCTTCCATTGCTTAACATGGTGTATTGCTGTGCGCATAATTGTAATGAAAGAGCAAGAAAAGGAGGATTTTCGTTTCAGAGTTTTTCTATCTTCAGAGAAATAACCAAAATTCATGGCATTAATAAGCCAAATTTGTTGAAGAAAATGGTTTTGCTAACTTTGAGAAAGATAGATTGTACTCTCATTTTTAAAAACCTGGATACTCATATATTAGAATTTGAAGCAAATGAAAATCACAAATATAAATTAATAAAATCAATCGCTAAAAAATATTTAAATATAAGAATGCACCAACTTCGTAAATAATATTAGCGCATCCAAGTCTACCCCACGAGTACGCAGCAAGTGTACGAAATTAGTTTTATTTAAAAATCAATGATTGAAAAATAAAAAAAATTCTTTCGAATCTTGTGTTGCAATTAATTTTATTACTAAAACATTTTTACCCCTTTAAAATCACAAGTGTTGAATAATTTTAGAAGACATAATGACACACCAAAATTATTTGCGCTTTGAATGAACTTCACTAAAATCGGCGAATCTCTAACTTGTGAAGTCTATGTGCAATTGCATTTTGGTTTTGGTTAAAGACTTTTCCCAATTCGGGAAACAAAATATTTGAAATGTGTTCAGAATTTCTAAAATTTTCTTAATTTTTCTGCGTTCGATCTATTTTGGAAAAATAAAAAAATATAAATTAGATTAAAAAACACAAACTTGAAAAAAATTGCAGAACAGGTTTTGAAAGACCCTGTGGTGGATGAAAAATGCTCCTCGGGGGAGAAGAGTCATTGACATCACTATGACAACACTCGGCCGATAGTATATTGCAACGTGTGCCCGCAATTAATAAACCCAGGTAGGCCCCGTCTCAAAAAAGGCATCGAAAAGGAACATCTAAAAACACCCAGAACTCAGCAGAAATTCCTTTGGCGTTTACCGCCCCTGACATAATACGTGAATCACTAATGAGTAATAAACGACATACCCAGGGTCGGACTGGCCATGTGGGCATTTGGGCAAATGCCCGGTGCGCCACTCTAAAAAGCGCCGATCGACAGTCGTCTTTTTTTTTTCATTTTTGCATTTCTTTTTGTTCGCTGAAAAGTATAGTTTTTTTTTTTTTTTTTGGCGCCTTGAATTATATCCAACATTATTCACATCAGGCGCGGATACAAGGGGGGTGGGGCAATGGGGGAAGGTGCTCCCTTCTAACCGAAGGAAGGCGCCTAGGTGCTCTCCATACTTGAAACGCCAATACTTCTTCAAGCTTCGGCGCTCCATCTCACTGACCGAAGGCACCTATACTCTCTCCATACTTAAAACGCTAATACTGCTTCATGTTTCGGCGCCCCTGAGGAGGCCCTTTTCCAAAGCTGCAAGGGCGCGCATCGAAGGCGCCCCTTTCCCACCGACCGAAGACTCCTAGGCGCACGCCGTACTAAAAACGCCAATACTGCTTCATATTTCGGCGCCCCTGAAGAGGCGCTTCTAAAGCTGCAAGGGGAGTGCACCGAAGGCGCCTCCTTCTCACCGGCCGAAGACTCCTAGGCGCATTCCGTACTAAAAACGCCAATGCCAATACTGTTTCAAACTACATAGACCCTTAACACTCAAACACTCAGAAATAATTTTACTGAAAAATAAGTTGGTAAAAGAACTTTTACAAGCACAGCCAAAAAAATGATACGTCACTCCATCCCCCCCCTCCCCCGTCGCTTTAAACAAATCTGATTAAGCAAAAAAAAAAAAAAAATCACTCAAACAATCACATCAATTATTGTTAACTGCTGGCTTTCGCTTAATTTAACTTTGTTTTTATATTTTACGCTATTATTTTTAAGTTGTTTTTGTCTTGTAAAATGAGATTTAAATAATGTTTTCAATTACATTTCAAGCATTGGTGTACATAGTGCCCCCGAGGTGGTCACGACGTTTGAGAGCTCACGATCCAGAAAAACAGTACGATAAACTACACGGGGAAATTATTTTTTATAGTTTAATACGGAGTGGGGGCGAACTTACAAATCTTGCCGAGGGAGGGAGGCGCACCTAAGTATATTTCACGCTATACGTTTCGAGCATATGCATTAGTGAATAATTTATTTTTTAATAGTAAAATAGCATGAGCGTGACGAATGTCGGATGGAAAGTCCAAAACCAAAAGGTCTTTTGGACCTTTTGTCTGGCGAACCTTATGTTCCTTGCACCTTATGGCCATTGAACCTTATGTCTGGCGGACCTTCTGTCTCTCAGATCTTCTATCCTGCGGACCCTTTGAAAGTGGATCTTCTGCTGTTCATGGACCTTTTGGTTTTGGAACTTTTAGCCGGATCCCGAGCGTGACACAAAACTGTTGGTTTTGAAAACGAATTATTAAAGTCTTTAAATAGAAAGAAAACATATTCGAAAATTAATTATTCTCGTTTTCAACCTGTATGGAATGGGACGCGTTCGCGTACTCTTAAAAGGCGCAATATATTAGTTTTATTTCTAAATTTAGGGGAAATGTTTCGAAATTTGGTACGAAAGAAAGAACACGTTTGGAGAAATTATTTGTTTTCTTAACTGGTTCTCAACCTGTGTAGAATAGGGGTGGAGCGCGTCCGTGTCCCCCTAGGGGCGCAATATCCGCAACTCGTGTGTTTTCCCTCTTTATTTTGGGGAAACGTTTTGAAATGTGGTACAAAAGAATGAAAATGGTTAAAAAAAATATTCGTCCTCTTCACCGGTTCTCAAGGGATGGGGCTCTTCCACATCCCCTCAGGGGGATGTTTGCAAGTTTGTGAATTCTCTAAATTTAGGAAGGACATTTTGAAATTTAATTCAAAAGAAAGAAAATATTCAGAAAAATTATCCCGGTCACCGGTTCCGCACACCCCGTTAGGGACAGAATAACTTGTAACGTATATTTTTCTTTAAATTTAGGGGGAAAGTTTTGGAGCAGGATGCGAAAGAAAGAATGATTTGGAAAATGTATTTGACTCACCCACGATTCTTATGTCAAATTTTATTGTATTAAATTTTATTAGTTGAAAAAAGAAAGATATTTTCGCTTGGAGTAGAAAATATAAAAGAAAAAAGCTGTTCAGACTTCCAACTCTCAGTTTCCTTCCCACACACTATGGGAGGTCTTTATTGTAGGAATAACCTTAAGGGTAGGGAAAAACGAAGACGCGCGGGACAGCGAAGGCCCTCGGGATAGCCACTTCCTTTCAAATGCCGGTATCACACTGCTCACGCTCATATTACAACGTAGATTTTATAAGCAATCGAACCACATCTGTTTTTGTTCATCAGCGAACTGAAAATTGCTCCGCGTCAGCTGATAACGATGTTGTACAATGTAAAAGTGCTTCTTTCTCAGAATGCACCATTTCTGGCATTGATTTTTATTGCCCCCTGTCTGTGTGCGAAGATTACCCCCAAGACAGTTTTATTGAACTCATTGCTTAGAGCCCTTCCGCATCTGACATCTTGGACTGGAACTGGAAACCATGGGCTTGTTGGAAACCAATGCTTTTTTACAACCGTTTAAATGGTCTAAGGTGGACAAGGGCGGGAAAGGTTGGGGAGGCGCTGGGGGGTGATTGTCAAGATGGTAATTAGGCTCCGGCGCCATGTTCCTTGGCCGTGCTCATTGTGCATAGAAAATGTTTCATTTCAGCTCTTTGACACGACGAGGAGATGAGGATATTAGCTTTCCTGAAAATTTTCCCGAAATGCGTTTTTGAGGAGTGTATTTAAACTTACTATACAACAATTATTTGGATGCACTTCAAAATGTAAGTAAAAATAATGATAAACACATAAATATATGCATATTTAAATATATTGATTTACTGCAATTATTTATTGTAATTATTTATTTGAACTATCTTGTTAACAGAATGCTAATGTTAAGATTTGCTATCTATCTTTTTTTTTTTTTTGGTGTTGTAAAAACTGTCCAGTCACTAATCCTTCACAAAAATAAGTAATTAAATAAAATTATAATTATAATATTTTGATTTATGATTATTACACAGTAGAGTATAAAAAAAAAACTATTTTGTTCGGTGTGAAAATTCAAAATTTCAAATTAATAAAAAGTTGTCCCAACAGACGCATACCATAAAAAATTTCAATTCAAATTTTTCAAAATTGTTCTCTCGCTATATATATATTTTTTTTATTGAGTGTTTTTTAAATTTCCCTAAATAAGGGAGAATAAAAAGACTGAACCATTAAAGAGAATTTTTCGTAATGAATGAGAAATAGAGGTTGGAATGCATCGCCCCCCCCCCCCGTTCATTTTTCGAAATTGAAACTTTAAAAATGCTGTTGGTATCTGACTCAGAGGGAGCAGGAACGTCATTTCGAAATTTTCCAGGGGGGGGGGGCAAAGGGTAAATACACAATGTAAAATTCACCAAAAAGTGGCAAAAACCACGTCCACTTTTATACCAATACATTGATTTCCCAAAGTCAGGGGGGGCATATGACCCCCCCTGCCCCCCCCCTAAATAACGGGAATGAGAGGGAGTTTGACGGCTCTTTTCCGGAAATATTCGAAGTTGTTGCTCTAAAAACGCTGTTTCGGAAGATGTTTGGTGTATGGTGTTGCAAGTAGAGAAAAAATTCGCGGCCCACGTTCGGAATTTTTTGAATTTGTAGTCTTAAATCGCTTTATAGGCGATCTTTGTTAGTAATAGGGGAAACGAATTTCGACGGAGATTTTGAATTTTCATGAAGTTAGAAATAACTTAGCAAAGGAAAAGTATACTGTTGAAATCTCTCCTTATTGTTAAATGTGCTGACCATTTTATTGTGCTGACCCCTCCAATGTCAAAATATCATTAATATTGTAAATAAATGTAGTACTTTTTCGCATATTAAGCTGCTTTTTAACTATATTTTTGCTGTAACGAATTTATCACTGACCGTTTTCACTACATTATTATTCATTACAGTTTTACTTTAAAATAGCAGTTAACCATTATGCAAACTAGTAACACGGTTTTCTCCTTACTTATACGATCTGCCTACAGAGGTTATTAGCATAAAGAAATTACATCTTTTTTATCTTTTTTTTTTGGTAATTGCATTGGTAATTTCAGTTGTTATTTCACGTTTGAGATTCAAAATTTCTATGTAATACTTTTAGTACTTTTAAAATCTCACTGATTTTTAATGTGTGCCGATGTGAATAGCGTAATAAACAGCAACTATTTCTATCAGAGATACTAACATGGCTATTATGGGAACACTGGAATGTGTTTGATCAAATTGAGTTTCCTTTTTCGTTCCATGTCATAGTGTCAAAATTGTATTCTCCGATTTAAGTTTTTTATATTAAGTTCTTTATTTTTCAAGGAAAGCAAAAATTATTTAATTTAAAGAAATATTTTTTTTAAAGCAATGCTATTTATTGATTAAAAAAATCTCCATATATTATTTCTCTAAGCCGAATCCTATACCCGGTCGAAACTCGCTCATTTCTTTATCGAACTGCAAAAAAATTTATGATTTTGAAGCTTATCCCGCGGGCTATTGACGAAAATTAGACCCACCCTCTAAAAAGTGTCGGTTCGTTTTTTATTCGAACTTTAATTTTTGGGCACAAAATTGACTCTATCTAGCGAAATAATTGTCGTATCGTCTCCATTTTGATTTCATTCGAAAGATTAAAAAAAATGCGTTCTTTAGAACGTTTCTCCGCTAGCGCCGCGTAACGAGAATCTCGAAAATCCACGTTTAAGCGACTTATAAGCGATTGAAGTTTGAAAAAGTTAAATTTTTTGCTCAACTGTCAAAATCGTTACATTGTTGCTCAAATCAATTTTAAATGCTACATTTCAAGCCAAGGCTTAGCTCGGTAAACCTTAATTGTAACTTTTATTGTTTCAAGATACTATGGTAGTTTTGCGATAACGTTAGTATTTAGTTTAGTAGTAGCCTTGGGTATTTGATTTTAATATAGGGTATCACTTTTGTAGTAGTTGTACAAGTGAACGTGTCTTTGATCTCTTTGAAAAGTTGTCAGAACGACGGCAGTAGATGGCGATGTTGTGCAAATGAAGCCAATAAAAATTGTCGTATTAAATTTTAAGTTTAGAGTTTTTTTTTTTTTGCGGAATTCCGCACGGGTCACCTAGTATTAGTTTAATATTTAAATTCATTTTAGATTATTTATTTTTAATAATTAGATGATTAATCCATGCAATTAATTATGCAGTTTAGTGCATAAATTGACATATTTTAATAATAATTTTTCTTGAAATTAATTAATTAATTAATTAATAATGAATAATTTTTAATTAATATAATTGGAGAGGCGCCGGTTTTCTCTGGATGCCAGCGCCGAATTTCATTCCCAGTCCGACCCTGCTTATGAACATGTTTGCACAACGGATTTTTGTCTGGACAATCACAAAAGTACAAATGACTACATAAACACTATGCTAGACACATAAGACTACATAGACACAAGGCTACATAGACACATAAACTAACATCACACGCACAATAAGATATCAATTTAAGCTATTTTAAACAATTACTTACCTTGGTGGTTGAATCACCAATTTTTGACTGGAAAGAGTTTCCTTAGCTTCTTGGGACAATACCACAGTACTTTTTGACAAATGAAGAGAAACAACCTCACTGTACAGTAAAGCAGCAGACGGCCTACAACCTGGCGATTTTTGCAGAGGGGTCCTAGAAGAAAAAATAGCCTTTTAGTTTTCACTTCATCAATATTTCTTTAATATCACAAGAATAAAGCAAAACACAGAAATCTATGCATAACTAGCCAAACTTGTTACTTTGGTGGGTGAATTACCAAATTTACCTGATTGGAAAGTGGTACCTTACTTTCCTTAGGAAACGGAAGAGCATCCATTGCTACAGTAGATAAAAAGTAATTCCAGAACAGTTGGGCCAATTTGACATTCCCTCGAACATTAAGATGTAGTGCATCCAGTGCCATACAGCCTTTCCATGATGATTTAGACCTGCAAAAGAAAAGTTTTGAATTATTACACAATTGACTTAATTGTTCATTCAACTTACCAAATTTGATGTTCTGTCGCTCCAGGTGGTCCGCAAACATCAGCCAAGTCTCTTCATCAGTCCGCAAGTTCTCGCTCCTTGGCAAAATCGCCGAAATCACTACTTTCAGATCCTTGTAGTTTCTCTCCACCTCCTTCAGCAAATCTTTGTACTCCTCCAGGCATTGGTGATCATCTTCCCTCACGTTGTTTGTCCCTGCATGCGAAAAAGAAAATTATAATTGATTAAGTTCGCGCAATAAGCAGACACAATATAATTCACTATGTAAAATTCAGATCAAAATTAATGAATTAAAACATTAAGGTCAAATGTAACACAGAAATGCCGGAAATAAAAATTTACGTACCTACATGTAGAAAAAGACAGTCATAATTGTGTAAATTCAGTGATGAAATTTTCTTCGTCAACCTTTTGATGTTTATTCCTGGAAAAGAAACAACATTAATTTTGTGATCGGACGATTCTAATGGCAAATATTGTGATAAATATTTGACCATAGAATCCCCAGTAACAAGGACATGCATAATTTGCAATGAAAAATAGATATTAAAACAAATGAATCAAATCATAAAAGTAAATTATAAAACAAAAAATCTGGTATGGACCCCACACTACTTCCTTTTACGTGTAAATAAATTTCTTAGTAGTTGCCTTAAGTGTTAAAAAAAGTGCTTGGAGTGAGCAAGGTAACAATTCAAATATTTACTTCCCTAATCTGCCACGAAACAATGTAAAAAATATTTTACAATGGTTAATTTTCTAAATATTGCTGATTTTAATATCCTTCAGTGAATTTTTCGCAAAATATCGCCAATAGCGCCAAGTTGAACCCAAATTCTAAAAATAATTTTTTCGCCAAATTTGTCGATAACTTGGCGACATATCGCCAAGTGGTCGCGCCAATTCATATCACTTGAGTCTGCATTGAAATTAACACTGATTTACCCCCAAAAAGGGGTAAAACACCCCCTTGGGAACATTCGAATGCAACCACAAGGGGAGGTGCACAACTAGACCATCCTCAGAGCCTACATACCAAGCTAGAAGTTTCTACGGCATATAGTTTTTGAGTTATGCGACCCACATACATACATACATCCGCACACACGTACATACAGACGTCACGAGAAAACTCGTCGTAATTAACTCGGGGGTGGTTGAAAAGGATTTTTCGGCGGCTTATATGTTGGTAGGTACATATGCACGTGCTGACAGGTCGAAAAAACTACTGAAAATTCATTCGGGGGTGAGAAAAATCAAAATTTAGACTCAAATTTGAGTGATTTTTTTTTCGCGATCACAATACTTCCTTTACTACGTAAAAGGAAGTAAAAATAAACAATCTTCACAAATCCGATGACAACGTGGTCGCCTCGTGTTATGATCAAATCAGGCGTAAACAAACCCGTGAGTGATCAGTACTGTTCATAAGCGTTCCGAAATGTTGCCATGAGGCTTGGCGACGAGTACTCTTTGGCGATATTCCTTGGCGGTTTCCGGTTCCTATAATCTGCAAGAATCAGTTGGAATTGCTTGCTACCGTAAATTTGGCGATCTTTTAAATCGCTCCAAGAGCCCTCAATAATGGAAGTTTTCCCAATAACTATCTCAAGTATAAAGGATACAAAAGGTATTTGATTAACAGATTAATCTTTTTTTAAAAACAAATGAGATTCAGTTTCATATTTCGGAACTCCTTTAGATTTGTAGAGGCTTAGATGTCATGCATTATTTTCCAGACGATCACTCTTCTGTTCTTTATACCTATTGCTGTTTTCAATCAAAGTATGTTACTATATTTTCTCGCCAAACATCCAATCAATAGTCTATTTGCTATGATATACCGCAATGTTGGAAATTATTTTAACGCCTTACGGAATGGTGTACATTTAGCGCCAAATATAATATTCAAATTGATTTCAGATTGCCAAAAAGTAATTGATCAGTGCATTTTTACAGCGTAATTGTTCATATGTAAATTTTTCTTTAATATTGTTTACCTTTTTTCTTTTTTTTTTTTTTTTTAATCTAAGGGAGCAGGTTGACGGTCTACTTTTTTGAATTGATCAGTGCATTTTTACAACGTAGCTGTACATCTGTAATTTTTTTTTCTTTGTTCACTATGCTTTTTTTCTGAACTTAAGGGAGCAATTGATGGTCTACTTTTTTTAATTAATCAGCGCAGTTTTACAACGTAATTGTACATATGTACATTTTTCTTTATTATTGTTCACCGTGCTTTTTTTTTTCTTTTTTTTTGAAATAAAAGGAGCAATTTATGGTCTACTTTTTTGGATTGATCAGTGCATTTTTACAACGTAATTGTACATACGTAATTTTTTCTTTATTGTTGTTCATCGCGCTTTTTTTTTTTTAATTTAAAGGAACAGTTGATGGTCTACTTTTGTAAATATGTATATTTCTCTTTATTACTGTTCACCGTGTTTTTTTTTCTTTTCTTTGAAGGAGCAATTGATGGTCTACTTTTTTGGAATGTCCAGTGCATTTATAAAACGTAATTGTAAATGTGTAAATTTCTCATTGTTATTGTTCACCGTGCTTTTTTTTTTTTTTTTGAATTTAGAAGAGCGATTGATGGTCCACCTTTTGGATTGTCCAGTGCATTTTTGCAACGTAATTGTAAATGTGTACATTTCTCTTGATTTTTTTTTCACCGTGCTTTTTTTATAACTTTAAAGTAGCTATTTGTGTTCCAGTCACATTCTATTGTAAATATGTCAATTTCATTTTATTACTATTCACTGCTCTCTCTCCTTTTTAGCCTACTTTCCCGTTAAAAATAAAAGAAAGACGAAAAACGTATTAAAAGTAGCTTAATGCATCTAAAAAATATCGCCAAGTTAAAAAAAATATCGCCAAGTCTAAAAAATATCGCCAAGTTAAAAAAATAAAGAGGCAAAATGAATATCGAAAAATTAAAAATTTGAAAGTAGGGTATTGAGATGGGGAATTTGTGTGTCGGTCTGTCGGTCGGTCGGTCGGTCTGTCGGTCTGTCTGTCCCCCCCTAATAACTTTTGAATGAACATTCCGATTTGGACGAACTTTTTTTTGTTGGAAAGATCTCGGCGAGTACAGCTCATTCCCATATTTGATTTTTTTGATTTGAAGAATTTTTGGTTCAACTTTGAGCCATTCAAACAACCGGTCCCGCGATACTAACTTTTGAATGAACAGTCCGATTTGAACAAACTTTTTTTTGTTCTAAAGATCTTTTCAAGGATACTTCATTCCCGTATCTAAATTTTCGATTTGAACTATTTTTCGTTCAACATTGAACCGTTCAAACAAGCTGTCACCCCTAATAACTTTTGAGTACGATCAAGCAAAACGGACCCTTCACAAAAATACGATCGAGCAAAACGGACCCATCACAAAAATACGATCGAGCAAAACGGACCCTTCACAAAATGCTGATCAAACTAAATGGATTTTTCACCCTTTATCCATTCAAAAAGCAAATCTAAAATAAAAATAACTCATAGCATATTTCTGTGTAAAAAGCCCAGTGTGCTGCCTGCTAAAGAAATTAACAACTTTTGTTTGTTTTATCATATGCAAATCAAAATGTCTTGCTGCGATGTTGCTGTTACAGATTTCTCTGGAAATGCAGAGTAAGGAGTTTTCTCCTTCCTGCTCTTAATTTGAACAAAAAGGAATAAATAATAGCAATTATCTGCGAAATGAACTTAGAACTGCAAACAGATCGCTAGGGTTGGAGAAAAAATAGGATTTCTTCTAATAGAGTGACCAGCTATTTAAAATTATCGTCATCTGACGTCTTTGGTGTGACGTTTTGACCTTATTTCGGCAGAAAATTGTGGTTTTTTTAATGCTTACAAGGGTGGTGTTTTGGGTTTTTTTTGAAATAATTAATGTATTTTTCGTCTGTTAATAGTGGAAGTCTCGTATTGTCTGTTTTGCTACGTCTCTCTACTTTCGCATTTTTTCCTCCGAATTTTTGGCGAATATGTTGGTGATTATTAATGACATTCATCATATAAACCTGATGAAATGGAATTCTAAAATTATTTGACTTTAATAAATTATTGTATTTACCGTTTTTATACTACTGATGCGAATGATTATACATTCTGAAAAATGCGATCGCCGCTTCCGATATGAAAATCAAATTTTACTTATTTCTCAAGCTAATTACTATTTTTAGGAGGCAAATAAACGAAAATTCACTTCAGTTTTTGTTCAGGTCATTATTTTAAATTTTTAAAGCAAAATTAACTGTTCTTTTGTGAGTCTAATGTTAAACAGAATGGATCGTTTCATTTTATTTTTGCATTAATTTTGTTAACAGATATTAATATTGTGTTTATCAGAGACCTTTAAAAAAAATGAACACTTTTACATGCCGTTTTTATGTTTTTGATGCCATCACTTTGGAAACTGCAATCTCTTTGCATCCGCTATAGGAATCGGATTTTTCGCATTCTTGATGTTTAATTCGCTGTTTTAAGAGGAAAATAAATGAAATTTATTTTTATTTTTTATTAAATTCAATTTTTTTTTTTTTTTTTTCAAAATTGTTTGATTTTCACAAAATTATTTGAGTTTTCACAAAATTATTTAGTATTTCACAAAAAACGGACCCTGTGAAAAATCCTGGACAGACCCTTGAGTACAGTCCGATTTAAACAAACTTTTTTTTGTTCGAAAGATATCGGCAAGGATACTTCATTACCGTATTTAAATTTTAAATTTGAACATTTTTGGTTCAACATTGAACCGTTCAAGCAACCTTTCTCCGCCTAATAACTTTTAAGTGAACCGTCTGAATTGAATAAACTTTTTTTGTTCGAAAGATCTCGGAGAGACTCATTCCCATACTTCACTTTTCAATTTGAACCATTTTTCGTTCAATGATGAACCATTCAGAAAAAATTTTAACATGAGCGCCTACTGGGAAATTTAAATTGAATGTGGATTCTGAACTTAAAGGCGGATTTCCTTCAAACTAACTTTGTAAGAAAACGGTTTTGATAAAAAATGTATGTTAAGTACTTTTCTGAAAAATCTTCCGTGAGGACTCTGATTCCGACTCCGACTCCGCAAACATGGCGGAAATGCAGGCTCAGAAAAAAATGGCTGACTGGGCAGACGATATTTTGTTTATTTATTCATTTTTTTTTTGTTTAATTAATTATTATCATTTTTATTTATTTATTTATTTTTTTTGGCAGACGATATTTTTTTTTTATTACAAAAATTGTTCATTCATTAGAGCAGTTTATTCTTTATTTATTTTTAACAACTGGCAACGGATTAAAAATAAAATTCGAGACATTTTATTAACGAACGATTTTTTTTTTCTTTCTTTGATAAAATGTGTTTTGATGTTCTTTGTACTTTTATTTTATTTATTCTTTTTTTTTCTTTTGAAAATTATTGTGAAATTTTTCTACGGAAGAACTATAACAGTTACATTCTTTAAAAGGTGCGACAAAACTTAATTTACTTGTTTATTTAATTTTTACGTGTCCATTTCATCTGATGAGAGGGGTACATTTTGCTTTTAGAAATCAGCTTTAAGTGCTATAAAGGTATGTTTGACATAATTTTCAGTTTCAGATATTCAAGAGAATATTGATTAGATGCTAGAATGCCGATGACGATGTACGGGAAAGTAGGCTCGTTTAGTTCTTGACAGAACTTCTTGTTAATTAATTTAAAAGAACTATTCATGGTCCAGTCACATTATACATTTTATGTGTCTCTACATTTTATTTTCAAAACGAAGATCTCTTTTCAGGATTTGTGGAGAGCTTCTTCATCTTGATGTGTAAATAAAATTCCTATCTAAAATCAAATTATGTGTAAAGTTTTGCATTGTTCAGTATTTTTTAATTTTTATAAAGATAATTGGTGGCCTACTTGTAGATTGTTCAGTGCGTAATTTCAACTTTGCTTGATTTAGAATTTTTAAAATCTTTCATGCCTATTTTCAACAACGCTTTATAGATTTTTACATCCAAAACACCATGTGGAGACGAAATATACATCTAGGCAGAACAACGTCTGCCGGGTTCTGCTAGTCAGAGTTAATAATGGAGTTTTTAACGTTTCGATATCGAAAAATGGACGGATGAGTGCACTCGAACCTATTCTCCCATAACATTACCAAAGATCGTTTAAAATGCATATTTAAGACCACAAATTCCAAAAAATATCCGGGGGAGAAACCACCGTACCTCCTTACTTCTGGGTAAATAATATACTTACGATTAGGAACACATTCTCAACTCTCTGATCTAGGTATGACTTCCCTCTTAGAAAAGATGTTGGACCCATTCTTTTCCCTCTGTTTGAAATTAATGAGGGGTCGTCAATTTCATACCCCCCCCCCCCCCAATTTTTTGTCCCCGCTACGGGTCAGAATATTAACTCCTTGTGGTCCTTATTTGAAAATTACAATGTTCATTGGTCTTTACAAAAACTAAACATGTTTTTAAAAAACATGAATTTTTCCTAGTATTTCTATTTTTCCAAAGTCCCCCCCAATGTTCAGCAGGCAGCGACGCCCATGCTTTGAACCGATAGTTACGATGATAAACTTATTGAAAAACATTACTTTGAGCTAAGGGAAAGTTTAAATTGTGTGAAATTAATTTATTTTCACGAACGCTCTTGTCTTTGCTTTGGCGCGGTCTGTTCATGCTTGGCGACGAGTGGAAATTGGGAAGTAAGCGAGCATAAACATTTTGTGATGTGTGTTCTAAACGTTGTTGCGGTTTTTTTTTTCTTGTTCTAATGAATGCCAGCTGATTCTGAAACCCAATTCAAGTAAGAATTTCGTTACGATTATTACTTTTCCTGTTTACTTCATTGATCAAAATGAATATTTAACCAATTTTAATGTTCCTGAGCGACGAATTGTCCAAGT
Organism: Uloborus plumipes; assembly: GCA_038373865.1. NCBI lineage: Eukaryota > Metazoa > Arthropoda > Arachnida > Araneae > Uloboridae > Uloborus > Uloborus plumipes. Next base: position 19,648 of record JAXGGA010004546.1, read on the forward strand.
TGAATTTTTTCTGTGCAACATACAAGTACTTGGTGCCGGATTGTTTTTTTTTCTTTTGAAAATGTGTGTGGATGAAAGCACATTCTTTTGAAATTGCAGAATTATCAATGTTTGCTTCTGTGTGCTTTATCAAAAATTCCAATGGTGAAACTAGCAATGACCACATGAATTTACTGTAGCATTTGCGTTTGATAAGAAACACATCGCTTTGCTTAAAATTCAGATTTCATTTTTCTATTTCAAAAAATAAGAATTTGCATCAAAACCTGTGACAATTTATGTTTCAGTGTGAGAATTAGTATTTTTCTTGTTTATTTCATAGGCAGAAATGTATTTATTCATCAATTTGAATGTTCCTAGAAACTATAAAACTCCAAAAGTCTCTTCATACAATGAATTTTAAGAAAAATGATGTCATGTTAAGTATTTAGCAAAATTGGTGAACAGCGAAAAATATTTATATGAATTTTTAATGCTTGCTACTTTGTTTTGAAGACACTTCATAGTTTGTGAAATGTTTATTACTTTATATTTGTAAAATCATTGAAAACTTGAGTTTTTATGAGAGAATCTATTTTTTATTTAAAATAACTATGAGCTTAGGTAAAACGCATTTTATCCCATAGCAGTGATTTCCAAAGTCTAGCCCGCCATGTTGCGAGCAAAATACAATTGGTTCATTTAACTATTTTTTCTAATATGTTTATGCGTTTGTTTGTTTGCTTTTTCTGTATAATTATTTATTCATGTTCTGTATATTTTTAGAGCTCTAGTATTCATTACACAACATTATTATTGTGAGCTATGAAAATAAAAATTTACTAGGTGACCCGTGCGGAATTCCGCAAAAAAAAAAAAAAAAAAAAAAAACCTCTAAACTTAAAGTTTAATACGACAATTTTTATTGGCTTCATTATCTGCCCGATTAAAATCAAATACCCAAGGCTACTACTAAACTAAATACTAACGTTATCGCAAAACTACCATAGTATTTTGAAACAATTAAAGTTACAATTAAGGTTTACCGAGCTAAGCCTTGGCTTGAAATGTCGCATTTAAAATTGATTTGAACAACAATGGTAAAACGATTTTAACCGTTGAGCAAAAAATTTAACTTTTTCAAACTTCAATCGCTTATAAGTCGCTTAAACGTGGATTTTCGAGATTGTCGTTACGCGGCGCTAGCGGAGAAACGTTCTAAAGAACGCATTTTTTTAAATCTTTCGAATGAAATCAAAATGGAGACGATACGACAATTATTTCGCTAGATAGAGTCAATTTTGTGCCCAAAAATTGAAGTTTGAATAAAAAACGAACCGACACTTTTTAGAGGGTGGGTCTAATTTTCGTCAATAGCCCGCGGGATAAGCTTCAAAATCATAAATTTTCATGCAATTCGATAAAGAAATGAGCGAGTTTCGACCGGGTATAGGATTCGGCTTAGAGAAATAATATATGGAGATTCAAAACTCAAAGGAATCAAAATGCTATCACCTTACTCCTACAATCTTCTGTTTATATATGAATCCGAAAGGCTAATTTCGCATTCGATTTTAGAAATAAATGTCATACATAACATACCACAATATAATATGCCATATAAAATATTATTTTAAGCTTAGAGATGTGTGTTAAAATCAAAGTTCTTGGAAGTTTTACTGGCGTTTTTAATTAAAATATTGTTACTCACTCGTCCTTCAATTTAATTATTTTTTACGTTTTAGCATTGTAGCACCACGGACCCCCCTGGCATAGGCTCAAGGACCCCTGGGGTCAGCGGACTCATATTATGGGAAACTCTGCCCCAGGGTATTGAAATAAATATTTGAAAGAGTAAAGGTATGTACAAACTTGCATTGTTGTAAGCTGCCGCATTTATATACTTAATACTGTGCTTTTTTTTTTTTTTTTTTGTAAACATTCTGGTTTGCAGAAGTAGGAGTTGAATATTTTTTATTTCCTGCAAAGAATTTCTTGCTCTTTTATTGATTGTTGAACTTTTAAAGTGTGCACAGCACAACGATTCCATTATTTATTACATTATAGGATGAAATGTAGTTTTTCAGAAAATGATCTCTCAATAAATACAGAAAAATACTGATAATTTATTTTTAGAGTGGCATAAAGATGATTGAAATAAAATTTTGTTGCTCTTAAAAATTTCATCCTGGGCAGACCCTAATTACTCCACAGGCGGCTAGTGCATCAAAAAAGTTGGGGTAAGGGGGGGGGGTAAAAATGAGGAAGGGGGCCAGCATCTTTATTACTGCCTTTTTCTATTGCAACTATTCGACTACATTATTGATTTTTAATTTTTTCTGAATAAATGATCTCTAAAATACGACAAATACAGACACAAAAGTCAAAATGAATGACCACCGTCGACTCCATTTGTACGAAATGACATGAAAAAAAGACTATTTTTGGAATAATCAACTTTAATTTTTGTGGAATAAATCAATCGACTGAGCAAAAAAATTCTTTTTTCAACTGATTATTACTTAATAACTCTAAGAAGTGAGGGGGCAAGGTCTCTTTACTTTTGGAAGTGAGGGGGCAGTGGCCCCCCTGTGCAAGTGCGAGCCGCCTATGGATTACTCAATAAGCCAATTAGGCCATGGCCTATGGCCACAACAATTTAGGGGCCTCCAAATACCTAAAATTGTGCTATTCATTGGCTAAAAATTTTTTATTCCACACGTAAGAATTGTAAAGCTTGAGTATAGGGGCCCAAAGAAGAATTCGGCCTCAGGCCCCGTGATGTCTTAATCCAACCCTGACCCTGAAATATTTCCTGTGCCCTGTTTTCCTTTAAGAAAAAGCGAGGCACATTAAATATTTTTATGTGCCTTTAATGCTTGCTGGTAGTTTTAATGGAATTTAGAGGAAAGAAACCATTTAGTATGATTTTCCATTAAATATTGTTTAGTTTATGTATGTAAAATCATTATGAAAATGAATTTTATTGTTAAATTATTTATGCATAGGCTATTGGCATGGAAATCCCATCTCGGTGAACAACAGAACATCTATTGCCATGGTTTGCTGGATGTACATCAAGGACTAATCGTGACGACACAGATTGCATAGTGTAACTTGATTCGTGTAACTTAAGCTACAGATTCGGTACTGGGCCCATGCCCCATGCTTTTATCTGAATCAAAAGTATAAGCTTGCCTCAAAAAAATATAGCCGCACTATCCTGTCTTGGTACTCTGTATTTTATTTTGATAGCTCATGAAGAAATTGGTTTCGGTGTTTTTTTGATTGCTTGAAAATGTAGGAAATTCTGAAAATTAAATAAAGTTTAGGCATACTTAAAGCAAAAAATGACGACTTGTCATCCTAGAGCCCATACTTCCGTTGCATTGAAAAGAGGGTGTCTTGAAACTCGAAACAATTATCTGAAGTTATTTGTAAATTTTGTGCAATAAAGTGTTGATCAATCTTACTTTAATAAAGATTTTTAATGTTGTAACATTTGTGCCAGTGAACTGATTACTCTACGTATTGCACAAATAAATTTTCTGCATACTAAATTGTTTTAGAAATATCTGTTAATATAAGTTATAAACATTTTTTCCAACAAAGATTGAATTTATTTAAAAGTCCTGTATTGGTGCTCTGAATGGTTTTGACTTTGTCTACTAAACTTTTATCCAGTATTGTTTTGATGTGTAAACATTGTTGAAAATTTTTGTATGATGTATAATGCAGAGAAATAAATATAAAATAATAGATATAGTTCTTTGTCATTCCTATGTGTTCAAAATTTGTAATACCTTAAGTTACACCCCCCCTCCCAACACTTAATTAATTGCTGAATATTTTTACGTACATCTGATTGAAAATGAAAATTATCACTTCTTAAAATAATTTCAGTTCTCAACTTTATACAAATTGATCTTTGAACCATAAGTGCCCGCTGAGCGACTGAAATGCCTAGGGGAGGGGGAGAAAGGTTACCTTGTTTAAACCTTCTATATGCTTCTGATACAGTAGTTTCCTCTTAATGTGATCACGGTTTATTTTTTTCATACTCACTTGGGGTCCAGAGTTTATTCATTTGTATGAATGTCAAAATTGTCACATTGCTTAATGTTATCAGGTTTCTAAAATATAAATGTTTTTTTTTTTTTAATGACCAGACAACACTTTCGTCTGTTAGATTTTTTTTACAAAAAATCTGTATTATATCTTACATTTTGAGAGTTTTTGAGTCTGGAAAAACTGATCAAAGTATCACTGAAACTTCTACGTTAATCAAAAACTTACTAGATATTTACACAAAAACAAACTGATATTGGAGCCTTGTAGTTGATTCACATGAATTAAATTTACAAAATTGTAACAGGATAATATTATGACAGTATTACACACATGAAAATAAGATAAGAGTTTATTCGTTCTATTTTTAAACTCAAAATGTGTTTTTTAATTTTTTTTAAAACTTAATTTAGAAATTGTTTCTGAATAGTCAGTTGTTAATTTATGAAAATCACTTTCTCTGGAAGTGATCACATTATTGAGTGGATACTATTGCATTAATTACTCTTTCAAATTTCCTCCTACTCATATTTTAATTTTATTTTTTGTTCAACTGTGAAATAGTTAAGATTAAAATCTAGATTTAAAAAAATAAACAATAGTTTTTTTTTTTCTTAGCTTTTGATATCAAGAACGAAATATTGTTGTACTCAAAAATCTTCCTGATGGTAAACTTAATAATAAAACAAAAACGCGCGATGAATTTATTTACTAGTTAGTATTCAGTCGCCTACTATTTTTATTTCTTCCTTTTCTTTGGATCAATTAAATACAAATACAGTTTTCGCTGTTTTAAAACCTTAAGAGTATCATACATTGGAGCACTAATCGTTTTTCAGAGGTTTGAGTTCGAGGAAATACTTTTTAAATACAGCTAACCTTTTGCTTTTATTAAAGTTAAAATCAAATTCGAACAAATTACCAACATCACGCATTATCGCATTCGTGTAAAGCTTAAGACCTCTTCTGCTCTTGCTCACGCTCACCGTCACACCACACGTTACCATCGAAACTCCGGAGTTTCGATGGTAACGCACCACACCGTTTGTGACAATTTTTTAGAAATGAAACCCTTGGGCGAGTACGAAGCCAAACTTGCAGCTTCACGGCAACCCCGTTTCTGTTGTAACCGGTTGTCCTATTCGAACTCGGCTATTGTCGCATGCTCCTACGTAATTCATATTAGTCTAGGCTAGTGTCCATTGAAATGTCATCAAACCTAAAATTTTTACATATATGACATTTTTTGGTGATTTCTATATGAATTTGACCTGCTGATTCCGAATCCGTTGAGTGCCAGACGCTAAACCTTGAGCATTTTTGTCAAAATGGCGAAATCCAATATGGCTGCTGTAAAAGGTACGAAGCAAATTAATGGAATCGTGAGTGCAATGAAACATTTTATACACTTAAAAATGATTGTACTCTTTAGTCAAAATATAATTCTATTGAAAATTAATATTTATGAAAAGTATACGAATAAAAAAATTATCAAAATGGTAAAATTCAAGATATCAGCCTAAAAAGTTATAAGGTTCGATTTTCAGGTATAAATCATTTTTTAAACCTTAATTTACATGAAAATAGAATGTTTTAACAAAGATAAAAGTTTAAATGCTATGCAGGGAGCATAAAAAATGTGATTTAGCCTAAAAATAACACTGTAAAAATATTTAGAAACATTTCAAACTTAAGTTTCGGGATTTTGCCGGCTTAAACCAATTTCCTGCAAGAAACAAGTTTCTTTTGCGAAAAAGTTTCCCACATTGATATAAGTTGCATGAATACGAACTTCTCACTGGTGTGAAACGTATTTTTAGCTACCAGTTGGAAGGTATATCCAACGTGTTTGTTTAGTGTTTCGCCTTCAGCTCGATAATGGATTGTCCAGATTGACTTCACCCAAGTAAGTGTATGTACAATTTCTCGATATTGTAGTTTTGGATGAATTGCAAACAAATTAGCGGCTCAATTATTTGTTTGACATTTCTGCCTTAGCAGTAGCCATATTTGTTAAACTGCTTCAAGAGCTTTCCTGGTAAGCCAGAAAGGTGCCGAACTGCTACCATCAACCTATCTAAGAGTTTTTCGCAAGTTTTCGATTTATTGCCGCAAAGTGACTGACTTTTGTTTGGAAGCGTTATAAATTCTTTAGCAAGGTTTCTGACTTTCATCAGGAAACTTTCCTGATTTCTTCCAGGTATGTTACTGGCAGAAGTTAAGCCTATAACTGCCCATTATTTTCCAGGAGTGTTTCGCTTTGTTTTTACTGTGAAACTGTGAAGAGAGAAATTGGCTTAAAACATACCAGACAAATAAAAACATATTTTCCAGTAGTAATAGAATCGTATGAGAAACAGCACTACAAAAAAAAATTTCCCAATGAAAAAGCGAAAAAATGCTTAGGGCTAATGAGATATATTCGATAGATGTTTTGTGATAACTTTAGAAGCGTCTGCGAATCAACCGAACAAAACATTGTTACTAAACTAAAAAGGAGAAAAAAGTCTTAAGACTTTTAAAAATGCCTGTGAGACAGCAGAACAAAAAATTGTTGATACTTAACTAAAAAATTTGCAAAGTTTTCTATTTTGATGCTTTATTTTAACAGAAAGTCCTTTTTTATTTTACTACTTCAAATGACTGTACAAATCACTATACCTACCATCTCTACAAAAATGTGTTTAGTTTTTTTTTTCCTTTCTTGATGTGATATAGACTTAAGCGTAAAGTATTGATAGAACTTTAAATGCAGAGGACTCGGGAAAAATTGGCAAGACACAATGGCATGCATATGACAAAACGTGGCCTCAAAGATGCCACTAAACATTAAGAAGGTTAAAACAATGGTTACGTTCACCCCAAAGAAGACTAAAATCTGTGATTCAAATCATACACCAGACACAAGAATGGTATGTGGTTTAATGAAGTCATCAAGGGAAAGCTTCCATGCAGAAATCATTTAGTCATGAACTGGCTCCTCTTCCTACTGCTTTATTTGATAATGAATGAAATATGAGAGGTCCTAATAAATCTGTACTAGAGTCAAAACTAAAGGTAGTTTTCAGGGTAGGCTGTAAGAGTCGTCCAGAAATTATCATTCTTGGTGAATGTGCAACATTGTGGGCAGTACCTTTACCCGCAAAGCCAGCTGCTTGAGTAATTGTATTGATGGTGTAGAAAACCTTATTAAGCACGAGATACAAACCCTTCTAGCGGTACACAATCTGTTTGAGAGATACGATAAACTTAGTACTACGTCACAACGTCGAGCCACATAAGAGAAAAATATCTATTGTGTTTTTTAACTTAATGATAAATCACCACTTTCTAAAAGAGACATCGTACTGAAAGTAGTACCAAATAAGACGCAAGTAATTAAGTTTGTTGTGAGTCTACTATATTCGATCCCCAGGTCAATGTGTAATTATTACTGGTACCGATTCTTTTCCGATTAGCTTGGTATTGGAATTCAACAAGCTTTTGTTTCTCATGAAGAAGCTGATGTGATTATGACTCACTACTTAGCTAAAGTCAGTAGTATTCCGAAAGAATTTAGAAACCTTCCAAATTAAAGTAAGTTACTTTACGGCAAGAAATTGGAAACTTCCCAAAAACTCTTAGATAGGTTGATGATAACAGTTCAGCACCTTTCTAACTTACGAGGAAAGCTCCTGGAGCAGTTTGACAAATATGGCCAGTGCTAAGGCAAAAATTGCAAGCAAATAGCTAAGCCGCTTATTTGTTTTGCAATTCATCCAAAACTACAATATCGAGAGATTGCACATACCCTTACTTGGGTGAAGTCAATCTGAACAATCCATAATCCAACTGAAGGCGAAACACTAAACAAACACGTTGGATATATCTTCCGACTGGTAGCTAAAAATACGTTTCACACCAGTGAGAAGTTCGTATTCATGCAACTTGTATCAACATGGGAAACTTTTTCGCAAAAGACACTTGTTTCTTGCAGGAAATTGGTTTAAGCCGACAAAATCCCGAAACTTAAGTTTGGAATGTTTCTAAATATTTTTTCAGTGTTATTTTTAGGCTAAATCACATTTTTATGCTCCCTGCATATCATTTTAAACATTTATCTTTGTTAAAATATTCTATTTTCATGTAAATTACGGTTTAAAAAATGATTTATACCTGAAAATCGAACCTTACAACTTTTTAGGCTGACATCTTGAATTTTACCATTTTGATAATTTTTTTATTCGTATACTTTTCATAAATATTAATTTTCAATAGAATTATATTTTGACTAAAGAGTACAATCATTTTTAAGTGTATAAAATGTTTCATTGCACGCATGATTCCATTAATTTGCTTCGTACCTTTTCCAGCAGCCATATTGGATTTCGCCATTTTGACAAAAATGCTCAAGGTTTAGCGTCTGGCACTCAACGGATTCGGAATCAGCAGGTCAAATTCATATAGAAACCACCAAAAAATGTCATATATGTAAAAATTTTAGGTAGATGGCCTTCTAGCCTGGACTATATAGGACTCTACTCTGCCCTATTCGAATACAGCCCAATGAAATTTATAGGAAGTCGCAACTCCAGTTTGCAGCGTCAGTCAGTGATTCTAACAAAAAGTGAGAAGAGATGACTTTTAACTGTAACCAGTTTTGTTTATTTTGTTTTCGAATCGAGTCATCGTTCGTATTTTTCTCCCTTGCTGTTAGTTAGATGCGTTCAGTCATGGTTCAGTTTTTCTTTAACTTTTCTTAGAGAGAGTGTTGCGTGTACGTTTAACTATTATCTGAATGTTATTTTGACGCTGTAAGTATCTTCTTTTGTTTCGAATAGTAGAATAACGTCTGTTAAGTTAAAGCTTTTATTAAGTATTCGCTCTGCGATGCCTCATAGATGTAGTAATATTTAGATGCACTACGGGAAACCGGTTCCATGGACAAAAGAGACCACCCGGTAATCGAGCAAGCGTCTGAAAATACTATTAAGAGAATGAAAACCCTGAGTGTTTTTAAAAAAGAAAAATATAGTAGCTGAATTTTTCAAAACGAGCAACTGCAAATTGCAATCGATAAGCTCAATATGTTTTTCTTTGTACAACTCGAACAACTTTATCCCGTTTATTTTCGAGAGTTGCTGTTCTTCCTGCGTTCAATGGCGGGCAGTGGCTGTTGCTGCAGAGTGGTGTATTTAGTGATCTATTAGTGCTGCAACGAATATTCGGCTTCGGCCGAATACCTGTTTTACTATTCGGCCTTGACCGAATACTGTGCAAAAAATGTATAAAATTTTCGCACTTTGAAAGTTTTATGCATTTTTAATTGTTCTTATCATGTTTAATAGGTATTTTAAATGAAATCTTGTTATACTAATTATATTTTATCATTTTTGAGGGTATTCACTAATTTTATTGTCAACTTAAACTGCTTGTACTACAAACCTTGACCATCTTAATTGCATAAAATAAATAGATCTAAAAGTATAGCATAAAACAGAAAAAGTAAATACTTTTTCTTGCATATTACAAGGGTTGGTATACTTATTTTATTTTATGAAACTAATTCTAATACATAAAATATTTAAATTAATAAAATAAAAGCATAAATCATATATGAAACAACGGTCAGTTCTTTCTTTATCAAAATGAAATGTGTATATGGAATAGTATGATAGAAATATGCTTCTTTCCCGATCTTTTATTTTTTAAAAAATGAATATGATAATTTAAAATGTAAAAATAGCATTGTTAATTTCCCTACATAACATTTCAAAAATATTTTTTGTAATCTTTACAAGTGGGAAAATCATAAAGTTGTTTTTTTTTTTCTGTACAAGACAGGAAATCATTTTTAGGAGATAGGTCTCTTTTTTTTTCCTGAAATTTTTTTAACCTTATTCAGAAAATAAGTGTTTATTACATTTGGTACATGTGGTGAACATCTAGTCCTGAAAGGTACTTTCTGGCCTGTTGGGATAGGTAAGGACATTTAATTCTCACTACTTAAAAGACAATTTTGTTTTATCAAATAAGGGTTCTAAGAAAGATAACAGTAAATTTTTCTCTTGGTACATACACTGATAAAAGCCTGGATTTATAGAAATATAATTATATTTTTTGTATTTGAATGCCTTCAGGCAGGGGCGGACTGGCCATGTGGAAGATGTGGAAAATTCCACATGGGCCGCATCTACTTTGGGCCGTTTTTTTCTTTCTATATTTATTTATTTTTTAATTAAAAAAAATTATTTCGAAAAAAAAAGTTGGGCCGGCCGCTCCCACCATCCTCCTAGTTTCTCTCAGGGCCGGCCGTTTGGAATCACAGCTAGAACTGTTTCTTTCTTGAGGGGGGGGGACGCTGATTACTCAGCACCTCTTCTAGCGCAGCAGTCACACTTTTATGACCCAACTCACAAAGTAAAAGGGAGGGAAACAATGGCTTTGTGGGGTCTTCGGCCAAAACGGGCCTTCAGGTCTCTTGCTATCTCTGTTCGGAATTGATGCTTCGGGGATTTCTAGGGAGAAGCGTTATATTGGGGGTGGGGCCATCTGAGGCTGTCTGGGAAAAAGCTTGAAATAAAAAAAAGGCGCCATTCGAAGAAAAAGACGTATTGGGATTCTTAAGTAACAATGAGAAACGCCAGCTAAATAGTTTTTTTTTTTCTTTTCTTTCTTTCGTGCTTGATGTGCTTCCCGCCACTTTTTAAGCAATGGATTGTCCCACGGCTTGGCTATTTTAGCAATCCGTTCAATTTTCTCTTAAAGAAACAGAGCGAGTCCTTCGTTATTCATCGTACTTGACAGCGACAAAAATCTTTTCGAAGTAAGTTTAATATTTTAAATGATGTGTTTGTTGTTTTAATCACGTTAAATAATACGAAGTTGAAATAATCTATATACATAAAAGACTACTTTTGTATGCGTATGACCGGTCCAGTAAACTTCAAAACTACTGACAGAGGTCGAAATTAGTATTAGTGAGTTAGGTGCCAATGGCACCTGATATTTTTTTCTTAGTTGCCAAAATAATTTCCTTGGTTGCAATGTCCAAATTACGTTGATTAGGTGCATAAATTTTGTTAAGATTTACATAAATTATATAATAAGCTTGAAAATTTGAATTTTAAAGATCTCAAATGCAAATGTGACTATTACTGTAATAGAATTAAATGAAAAGAATACCCCTAAACACCCCCCCCCCAAATATCCCTCTATTTCTCTCTCAAAAAGGAAAAAAAAAGAATAATTATATTTTTTTTGCTAATAAACTTGGTTGTATTTTGCCTTTTATCTGCAGTCTTCTTTTTCAAAAATTTTCTACACTGGGTTCGGGCTTTATATGACTATGTAGTTTTTTTTCTTTGGTGTTGAATTATTCTTTGAGGATCAATTGTTATTTTTTTTACAAATCTAATAAACATGTTAACATATTTTTTCACTTGAAACACTCAGAATGGCATTCAGAGGTGGAGGGAAGGGGTAAAAACAGATTTTTGATAAAATGTTTTTATATTTTTATTTTTCTTCATATTCTGATACAAATTTTCAAGTACTGTTGAGCTAAAAATATAGAACTGTGGATAAATAAATGCTCAACATAAAAAAGATTAAAGAATATTATACATGACAGCAGAAGTTTTGAACTACAAGAACCAATTTTAATTCCAACTTTTTTTACTTTTTTTACGGAGCGGGGGGGGGGGGGGGTTAAAAGACAAGGGGTGCAAAAAAAATATCCTTGTATTTTAGTTGAATAGGCTTTGCACAACATAAAATTTAAGAAATTATCAGAAGAGGTACAACCGAGAAACAGATGAAAAAAAGATTGCTGCACACCTGCAATGTGCTAAGCCTTTTTCCCACGTGCATGGGAAATCGGACAAAAACGAATTAATCTGCAGCGTTTTTCGTAGAATTGTCATTAATTATTGCACTCAAACAGTAAAAAAAAAAAATCTCAGAAACATCGATTACGGCGATTTAATTAAAAATTGCGTAAGAAAATCAGCTTGAGCGTTAAAAAAAGTCAAACTGCAAAACACGTCAAAGGCATTATGTATATCAATATGCGAGAGATGAGGCTTTCATTTAGCAGTTTAAACTTCCAAAAAAGCTTAAACAGTTGTAGATTTTTTTTGTTTTGTATGTGTTTGCCAAACCTTTGTCTCTCACCTGCCGCTCTGTGTTGACATGAAGTGATGAGTGAATCTCCATCAACTAGTGCAGAACAGCGATTTCCAGGAGAGGGTGGGGAAGAAAGGATTAAGGGGAAACAGGTGCAAAGGAACAAAAGGCACAGCATGTGCTGGTGATGTCTTTGGGGGGAGGAAAGAGGAGATACTGGTCATTCTGCTGAGGGCCGATTCTGCCATTATAGCAGGACGCTTTTCTGCTATTGTGAGGTTGATGTTCTGAAAACTGACCTTGAGCTACTGGAAAAGGACAGAGAAGCACAAGTTAGGCGTCAAAGTGACGACTAGTTTCAAAATCGCGGTCGTCAAAACGAAATTTAAAGTTGCAAAATACGACTAACGACCGCTAATTTCGAGCACTGACTACTGAACCGATTTTAACCATTTTTTCACCGTAGATAGCTACAGTAACAGGGACCAGGATAACCTATAATTTATTTCTAAAAAGCTTAGTTTAAAAAGTTATTATGGAAAATAGTAAATTTCATGTAATTTCCCCATTAAATGATTAAATTTTCAACCTATTGTTGCAAATTTTGGTTGCCTCGCAACAACAATATTAACAGTCATCATGATGAAAATTTTGAACCAAGGCTTCTCTGGAGTAAGTATGAAATTTATTGCTTTCTTAGGATTTTTATATTCATCGCTAACGGATTAAATAAAAAGAGAATTGATTTTGGCAATAGTTAGAGAATATAAAGTGTTTTTAGTCAAAAAAATTTCTAAATTAGGTACATAAGATGGTTTTCACCTCACCAATGTAGTCACGAGGATAGAAACTAATAATGGGACTTATTTAACGTGCAATATTTGGAAATGGTTAATTCCGGTGCGATTGATACTGCAAATATATATGTATTTTAATATACCAAGCCTATAACATTTCCTATTTACCTAAACATTATTCGTAGTTTACATTTGTATTTAGGGTGTGCAATGATTTTTTTTTTTAGTTTATCCATAACATAGCCATTGTTTACAGAAGTAACCATTATGTTTATAGATAAGCACTTTAATGTTGAAAAATTTATGAATGAATTTCTCTAAATTACCCTACACTCAGAAGAAACCCGGGAAGGGCCGGGTACCCGGCTAGTGATTATTATAAATTGAATATATTTTTGTTTATCTGTTTAAATTCCTAAAGGTACAAAAAGTATAAAGGTTAAATTTAAAATGTACTCGATATTTAATTTCATTAGAAAACAAAACTCGAAGTTTAGGAGTGCAGATTGAGCAGTGTTTCTTTCAGACATTTTGCTCCGGGGGGGCACTTTAAGAATCCGGAAGGGCGAAGAGATAGGCGCGCATATATCCCACCAAGCGACCAAAAATGGTCTAAAACTGCATTTTTTGAACTTTGACAATTTTGGCACCCCCTCCTAACACACAATTGAACCTTAAAATTGCACTTCGACCCCGCCCCCTTTTCGATAATGACGTGACGTCCTTTACCCGCAGTAAATGAAAAATTACCTACTCTCTCTCTCTCAAAAAAAAAAGACCTAGATATTTTGAAACTTTTAGTTGTAAATTTATATTAACGATTGGCTTGCTTCTTCCATAAATAATTTCCCATGAACGACACATAGGAGGGGCGATGTGTTTTAAAAACTTCCGTTTGTTTTCCAGTTTCTGAAGAGAATTTCATTATTTTTCCCATAAAAAAGTTACAGATAAAAAAATCAAATTCGTTACAAGTAATATATAACGAACCAGGGCTATCGTGAGATCAAATAAACTTGATAGAGGAGGATAAGGGGGTTATGAAAATTTAGTTGTATGGATTTAGTAGTGTCTATCCTTGAAGGGAAACTGTTCGGCTTTCAGTTTAGAAGGGATTTTTACCAAAATTTTTTTGAAATTGATGTCCTGAAAACAAAACTTTGTACGATCTTTAACAACATCAAGGGAATTTGCAGACACTCCCTGAGAGATATTTCCGAATTGAAGTATTAATGTGCTAATGTAGACGATTAAGGTGGGGGAGGGGGGGTCTCACAGACTCTCCCCCAGAAGTTTTCGAAAATTGAAGGCTTAAAAACGTAATTGTAGGTCTTCTCTGATGGCGTTAGAGAAAGCGACATATAGTTTGAGATTCTTATTAGGAAAATGAAGTTGAAATTGAAGTTCTGAAAACGCAAATGTAAGCCATCTCTGATTACGTTAAGATTGTGGTACCGGACTCTACGGTCGAGTCCGAATGTCTTTTGAACGTGAAATTTTCAAGCGCAATTTTAGTGCATTTTGATGTCGTTATAGAAAGGAAAGAGGTTTAGAACTTTCCCTCTTATTTTCGAGATTGAAGTTCTGGAAGCGCAGTAGTAAACAATCTTCGGACGTGGGACCTTCGTAAGACATAGGATTCGTGGATTCTCTGCCTGAATTTTTCCAAAATTGAAGTTCTAAATTGCAATAACCAATCATCTTTGAGAAGAATCGGGGGAAAAATTAGTTCGGGTCTCACAAAGAAAGCGCTGAAATTTTAAACATTAAAAATGCAGTTGTCGACCATCTTTGATGACAGTATAGAGAAAAGAATAATATTTGACATTTTCCTTTGAAACATTTTCGAGATTGAAGCTGTAAGTACGCAATTTCAGGCCATCTTTGGCGATGTTTAGTGAATGGATAGAGTTCAAATAAAATTTCTTTGAATATTTTAATGTTCTATATATCCTAAAAATTCATCTATAGACTTTTTCAAAACATTACTAAAGTTGATGCAGTTCATGGGTCTCCTTGGAAGTGCTTCGAAATGGAAGTCCCCCCCCCCCCCCTCTCACACACACACACACCAAAAAACACAACTGTAGACGATCTGAGATATGTCAAGAGAAAAGAGATGAGGCTCACAAACTCTCCCTCGGTATTTTTATGAAATTGATGACAAAAAATGCAAATTGCAGGCCATCTTTGATGCTTCCCTCCCCACCCTCGCAACATATGTTTTAAAATAATCGTTTATTTTTTTATTTATCTTTTTAATATTTTGATATTTATTTAGTATTTTTAGTTAATTTTATTTATTTTTTGTGTGTGTTAGCACAAACTGAGTTTTTCTCCGGGGGGGGCAGTTGACTTCCTCCGGGGGGGCACTGCCCCCCCCCCCCCGGAGAGATGCCTGAAAGAAACACTGCAGATTGAGCACTCGCTCTCTCCCCCGCCCAATTTTCACTTAGATTTTTCGTTACTTTTCGGATAAATTGCACTCACAATTAATTCAACTTTTTTGCTCAGTTACCAGGCAAAATGTAGACGGGGCTCTAAGTTATTACAGATATGGGTCTTTTGTCTGATCAACTTCTTCGGTTACAAAACAGACCATTAGCTCACCTTTATGTGCCTTTTCGCTGATATTCCTCACATTTTTTAATGTGCTCTCTTTGTTTTTTCTTTGTTTTTTGGATTAATCTTATAGTTGGATCTGTATCAGAAAAGTAATACAATAATCTGCTTTGAGGTGCAGACTATCCTAAATTTCAGGGAGGTTGGGGGGTTTTCCCCCGGAAGAAATTTTTTGGAAAAACGGTATGAAATCCTATATTTTATGAAATAATTGAGTCTAATGAAGAAAGAAAAGTCAAATAAAACCTCCTTAAAAGTTACACATTTCATAAAAAGTTCTTTCCGTTCGAAACATAAAAAAATGCAACAGAAAAAATTAGTTAAAATAAATATGTTTGCTCAACTTTGAATTATCTTCCAGAAATAAGTCATAACACAATGACAAAATTTGAAAGGATTCAATAGTACGCTTCCAGAAATAATCAAGTACGAGACAAGAATTATGTATTCAGATTATCTACAAAAACAACGTAATAAAAAACATATTTTAGACAAAAATAAAGAATGTGTTTTGTACACTGTAAGACACTTATTATATACACTATAAGATTTTTTTAGCAATTATCTTGCATTTGTCATGTAATTTTTTTTAATATGATAATGAATGCCAAATGCTTGAAAGAAATATTTAGAAAGTGAAATTTTTGATTTCTGAAGAAAGATAATTAACTCTATGCTGAAGTCCATATTTTGATTTGAAATAAATATTTACGTTTTTCATTGCATAACCTGACACATGATACAGTCGCGTAATTGTTTTGTATTTCTGCTCCCTCTCTCTCTCTCTCTCCCTCACACACAACGAATCATATTTTATGAAAATAGTATTTTCAAGTTAAAAGTATTTTCTAGTGCAGTAAGCAGTTACATAGAATTTTAAAATTTATACCATAAAAAGGTCCATATAAAATAGTTGGGATTACACCCAATCACTATACATGCCCACCGTTTTATGATTCCATACTTGTTTAAATTATTATTTTAGCAGAGCAACAAACATTGAGACGCTCAAGACAAAATATAGTGCCGCCAGGAAAGGAGGCGAGACCTAACATTTAATATTAATGGCAATCGTAAGGACTGTTTTGACCAAAAAAACCTTCCAGATGGTAATTCTGGCTGCGCTAGAGGCAAGGGCGTATATATGGGGTGGGCCCAGGCTCCCAAAATCAAGGAAAATTGTCCCGAAATAATTTTAAAATGTGTTTTCTAAAAGGAAAGGTCCCGAATTTCTCCCCTTTTCGCTAAACATCAACAAAGACAACTAAAAATTGCAGTTACGAGCCTCAATGCCAAAAAATTTCCGGGAGAGCCTTCAAACACCTTTCTATCACTCAAATTTTGAAAATGTTCTGAGAGAAAGCGCCCTACCCTCTCGATTTCTTTCAACGAATTATAGCGCAATTGCGAATTTAAAACTTCAATGTCACAAGAGCAGCTTCTGAATCCATACTTTTTTCTTTTCGTCATTAAAGATAGCCTAAAATGGGTTTTCAGAACATCAATTTTAAAACATTTTCAGTTGAGGGTTCCCTAACGAAAGTCTGAAATAAGCTTGGCTATGCTTGATTACTTCGGCCCCCTCCAAAATTCAAACGTATGTACGCCACTGGCTAGAGGAGAACCATAAACGGAAATAATTTTCCTGATGATTTTTGTTCCAATTTTGGAAAAGTTTGGCACCAGAAAATTTTTGGCAGAGGGTCTGTATTCCCCTAGTCCCCCTCTCCTCCAGGCATATGGGTATAACAAGATAAAATAAATGAATAACTGTAAACGATATTTTTACTACGATTTTTATTCAGATTTTAGACATCTTCATGGTTCAAAGATAAAGTGTCCGGCAAATTGGGGGAGTTGGGTACCCCCCTGTACCCCCCCCCCCCCCGACGCTACGTTTATGGCAACAGAACTGTTTAATAGTTTATTTAAAAGGGAATTATATGCAGTTTGATTTGATGTGTTACTTAAATGCTGTACGTGAAAAACAAATTTCATAAAATTTAAACTCAAAATTCAAAAGCTTTTGAAGTGTTATTTTATAATAATTTTGAAAAATTGAATTGAAGTATTTTAATGATTGATGCATTAATAAAATTTATTTTTCATTTTTTATAAATTACTTTTCATTAAAATTAAGCTAAGATTTGGTTAGAAGAAATTGTAGTTCTTTTACGGACCTTTGAAAAAATATTTTATAATCAAAATAGCATTTGCGAAGTAATATTATTGAAAGCACCACTTCTTTTCCCTGACAAGTATTTTATTATAAACAAACTCTTTGTCCACAGTATTTTTCTGCCGGGAGTAATCTTTACAAAATTCTCCAAAACTAACCGTTTGCAACATTTAATTAAAAGCTTTAAATTGTTAACGTATCGCTTTAGACAGCTCTTATCTCCATCAGTAGTTGGAAAGTTAATAATATTTTCCTATCTACTAGAAATACACATAATGCTTTGATGTTCTTTTGTTTATTTTAGTGGAAAATAGCTGATCTAGTTTTAGTTATATTTTTATTTTACAATTTTAAAAGCAAATCTAAAATTTCCGAGCCTGAAATTCAGTATTTCCAGATTTGTTTTTAAATTACAAGTAGCATTCCTTGGTATTTGCAACTACAATCGAAACGTACATTTCTTTTAAACCTTTTCATCTTAAATTTTTTTATGATTATTCAATTTCAAAGTAATAAATACAATTTAAATTTGAGAAAAATAGCATATTTCCAAATT
Source organism: Uloborus plumipes (assembly GCA_038373865.1). Taxonomy (NCBI): domain Eukaryota; kingdom Metazoa; phylum Arthropoda; class Arachnida; order Araneae; family Uloboridae; genus Uloborus; species Uloborus plumipes. Next base: position 37,955 of record JAXGGA010004546.1, read on the forward strand.
TCGGAAAAAATGGCCAATAATATGATTGAGCACTATTTCAAATTCATAAAGTTCTTTAGATTTTTCAGCTTTATGAAATTAAAAGGTCTTGTATGAAAAATCTGGACAGGTCCTTGTAGAGTAACACTGTAATTTTTATCATTTTTAGTTTATCTTCGAGTAACTTTTTTAAAATAGGATTTTGTATTCATTAATTTTGTTCAATTTGTGTCATTAAAGGGCTTAATTCAGACTACAATTTCTTTGAAAAATAGTTTCTGTCGTATGATTTTCAAGCAAGCAAATGATACTCATACAATGAAGTCAAAATAGTCATTTTTTTCCGGTTTCTTTGGTTGTACATCATAGGCGACCGTCTTGTACACTTGTATTTAGCCATCATGGGTTTCATCGAGAGAAATTGCGACTGTTTTTGTTCGGAGTATTTCTGTGCATTTTTAAAATGTTGTTATGAAATAATGACTGCTCCTCAAAACATTTTTTTTCTTTGCAGAGCAATTCAAGCTCACACACATCCAATACTTCCGAAAACTTCTAATTCGTGATGCATAATGTATTCACATTCTAAACGTTTGGTTTAAGTGTTAACGCATTACGTTTGGTTTAAGTGAAAATTTTCATTAGTTTGCATAAGTTCAATACAATTTCAAGCAAGGATATTGATAAGAACAATTGAATTTTTTTAAGTGGTTTAATATTACAGATCATAGGAATATGTCTTATTCTTGATTTAAATAGGTTTTTTATTCGCTTACATAAACAAATTACATTTTTAAGTGCGGATTTTCAAAAAACCCACATAACTTTTTTCTGTCTTTTTTATTATTGCGTACAGGAATTTAGACTCTCAAACATTTTTTGAGAATATTAGGTCCTTGACGTATCATGTGTACATTATAGATGTTAGCAAAATTAATTTAATGAAGGGTTTCTGAAAAAAATAATCTTATTTTTTCTAACTGAGAAAGAGTCTGTTTTTTTTTCTTTTCTTTTTTTCTTTTTTCTTTTTTTTTTTTTTTTTTGAGGAAACTCGTTAGAAAATTTTCGGGCTGGGAACAATGCATTCTTGGGTAAGGGGCCGGCAAGAATTTTTTTTCCACACAAAAATTTTAGAGCCAGTCCGCCCCTGCCTTCAGGGAATTATGAGAAATGTTAATACTTCTGATAGAGAAATATGGTTTGTTGCAGCTAATTTTGGTAAATGTAAACACTAAATACAATACAAAATTATGTAATATAATTCCGTGCTCAATCATTTCAGTTTACTTATTTTTTCCCCTTATTTATTCGGAACAGATTTATGAAATACATCTTTAGAAGCTAAAATATAGAGCTTTGGTCTTTAAGAACAATTAGAAAGGAACTACATTCTTCTTTGGTCTTCTTTTTAGTAATCTTTTGGCCGAATATTTTTTAAGTTGAACTAATGTCACCATTTTCAAAAAAATTACTCCAAATATATATTTTTAAATCTTTAATATAGTATATTGAACTCATAGTCATGCAAAGTGTGCTCTAAATGCCACCTGTGCTTTGTTTATTAGCAAAAACAAGCTAACTATTCGGCGGCCGAATAATCGGTATTCGACCAAATCACTATTCGTTTCATCCCTATTATCTATTTATACATAAATGGATGCATGTATGTTTGTTCCTTATACAAATCCAGTTTTTGTCGGATTTTCACCAAACTTGGCACAGAGACTCCTTGATGAACTAGAATTCACATAGGCAGGGTTTTGAAATTGAAAAAAAAAAAAACCCAAAAAGTTTAAAATTCAAACTTTTAGTCTCAAAATGGCCATTTTCTTTCAATTTTGAATAGATGGAGTAACATCTATTGGAGTATAGAGCCTTTAAGCATACAAATTGATAAAATGTAACACATTTAAATCTGAGTATTTTGCCAACCAAGATTACAATTATCAATGAATTATATCAATTTAAGGCTCACCTATTTCATTTTAGCATGAATATAAGTGAAAAACAATTATAGTTAGCTAAGTAGTATTAACCCTTCACTGCACGGTGTGCCAGATCTGGCACAAACCAAATAAACCCTCATATATTCCTATGATTTTTAAATGCAGTTAAACTGAGCTTTGTGCCCCTTCTGGAACATTGCTATAACAGTTTAGTGTGATTTTTATGTACTAGTTAGCTGCACTAGTCTAGGTATTACACTTCTTGCTTTTTTAAAAAAAAGGGTCTGCATTTCCGTTAGAAGTGTGCTTAGTCATTATTTCCTTTGTTCCAAAAATATTTAAATACACTTAGTGGAAAGTTTGTTTATACCACTTATGACACAAAAACATTGTAGATTATTACACTTATCGGTATACAAAGCATATGCTATGTGCTTTGTGCCATATATAGAACAAACAATTAAAACATCATTTTTGGTTCACATTTTTAAGATTAATTTTTTTCTTCATTTTTCCTGAACTCAGGGTTATTTAAAAGGTAACAAATAATTTTTTTCATGAAAATATAAAAAATCGTGCAGTGAAGGGTTAATAGGCATGCGGTCAACCCCAGGTAATAAGCTATTACTAAATATATATTTCATTGTTGCTCAACCTTTTTTGACCTGCGTACCAGCACAAAGGCAAAAAAATAATTTATGGAAAATCATTGAAAAGAACGAAATGTTATCTCAAAATTCGGGTAAAATTGTCATATTGTTTTTTTGTCCTTACATTTATTTTATTTTTTTTTGGATATAGGTGATAAGTGACAATTTTTGAGACTTACTTTTTGCCATGAATGAAACTGATAAGTCCATCAGTATCATGTTTTCATGTCCACTTAGTTACAGAAATGGTTGGTAACTGAGAATATGACCCCCAGTATACCCGTTGAAAAAAAAACCATTAAAAAAAATAACGCGACATTTTTTTTGAAAGCGCTTTCTAGACATTAAAAAAATTGTCACATATCACCATAATCCACTTGCCCCTTCAATTGTGAACTATAGTAGTAACAGTCAACAATTTATTAATTTCTTTGTGGATTTTAATTCAAACTAACTCTTAAAAAATTACAGGCTTTGTATAATATACTGTACAGGCAACGATTCTATATGGGACAGAGGCGGGTACCAAATTGCTATCTAACTATTTGAATACACATGCTAGCAACACAAAAGATCAAAGCAAACAAACACAGTTATTTGTGAAGTATAAATCCAACGTTAATTAAGCACTGTTTATTGTGTGTTGTACGCACATACTTGCAACATATATATACTTGCAACACGAAAGCAAATGCGAATCGAATAATACTTTGGTCTCTACCCTGTACACTGTGCTGTACCTGTTGATACATAAAGTTAATTGTTAAATTTAATTGATTCACAAAACAATTAGAAAAATTAATTGCAATTATTTGAATTGTGAGAAACAATTGACGTGCAGTAACCCAATTAAATGAATTACAAAGTGCAATTAATAGTTTAATTGTGATTAATTTAATTGCAATTACCTTTTTAATCAATTAACAAGATAATTGAAATAGTAATTGATTAATGCAATTGTGTGATTTTATGACGAGGAGAATTGAAGGGATAACAAGAAGTCTTACATCACATATGCTTGTTTTCTTATTTGCAAAACATGTTAATGATAATTGAAACACATCAAGGGGATAGGAGGTTGTAAGCGGTCTTTAGTCTGTTTAAAAGGGTCAAAAAGTTTGATTTGATTGTTTCAGTTTTCAGTCTGCCAAGTGGTGCAGTGGTTAAGACGCTGGCCTCTCCTGCCCAAAGGCGCAGGATCAAACCTGGCTCCAGTCGTTTGATTTTCAAGGTGCAGAAAATCGACAGAGTCCATGTCGTTTGATTGTGCGGCATGTAAAAGATCCCTTGAGTACTCGTTTGGCATGGAGTATCCCTTGGCGAAATTAAATTCCTAGTGCATTTTTTGTATCAAATGGAGCTCGGTGCCTCCATCTAGGGGGGAAACTGGGCGTTGAAATTCTCGTGGCAATGGCATTCCGCTGATTTTGTTGCCACTTGAAGAAACAGGTGCCGGTTTCAGGGAATACACAAGGCCTGCAAAGGGCTAGCAGCCAAGCGTAGCCCCGTATGAAACAAACACACAATTTGCATTCCTAGATTGTTCCCAAGTTTCTTTTCTTTTTCCCCAACCAATGATGACTGAAGCCCACAATTCATATAACTAAATAATTTCAGAAAATAATTTTAATTTACAATCAGTTGCATCCATATAAAAAAAATATATTCTGCTTATTTTATTATTTTATTTAAATACTGTTCTCGAAATACGTAGCAGTTCCACTCAGGAAAGATTTCATTTTCCTTTGATATTTGATTCGTTCAAAATGACACGTAGCTTTATTTATTTTGACGACTAAATCTGAATTTTTATTTCTAACTACTGTTGTAAGGTAAAGTGTGACTTAGTGTTAAAGGTAGAAGCAGGGCCGCGCCAAGACTGATCGGCGCCGTCGTGCAAATGTCTTCAGAGCGCCTTATGCAGTGGCGTCTCTTCTTGACCCCACAATATGACTAGCCTAGCTATCTTTCTACTGTTCTGAATCTTAAATGTCTGATTGCTGCTCTGAGATGAGATGGAAACATAGTTTATATAACTCTTATATAACTATAGGCCTTCGTGGAAAGCAGAGGTGTTGGATAGTTAACATCAGCAGTGATTCTGTATTGACAAATATAATTTAGAAAAAATACGTATCGCGTATAATTTGTTTGATAAAGCACAAATCTTTATCATTTTTTTTAAAACTGCACTGAAATACATTTATTGAAACATCCTTTTTTAGTTTTAAAAACATACATAGTATTGAAAGAAAGAAAATGCATTACATAATATATACAACTAATGTATCCAATACATTAACTTGAAAAAGTATGGAACCCTGGCCAGTTCTTTCCATTTTTGCCGGTTTATTTCCAGTTTTTGCCACTGTCCCGGTAAAATGCCCAATCTTATTCTTATTTTTTGGGGAGGGGGGCTATAGCTGAAAATTAGCGGTCGCCACTCGCCACGTGGCGATTAAAGTTGCAAAAGTGGCGATTAAAAAATGTGGCATCGATCGCCACCCTTGGTCGCCACTCTTGCTCAGTCACTCTAAACATTCCCAATCGAACCACATTTCCCCCCTCCTGTTCCGCGCTACTTCCATGTATTTCTTTCCCCACCTCTTCTCCCCATCGCTAGAGGGAGAAATTGAGTCACAACAGGAACCGCCATTCGTCATTTGCACTTTGAACTATGAACCTTGCACGTGGCACCTGCTTTGGAATGGCTGCTCAGCGATCACGTGGGGGAAAGCGCAAAATTGAAGAAGAGGAGTCACTTAAAATAACATCGTTTTTCGTTAAAATGTTATATATTTTTAAACAGTTTTAATAAGATCAATTAAATCTCAATACAAATTTAAAAACCTTTTTCTTTTTCAGAGCATATATAAATAATTGAAACTTATCATACTATTTTAATCAAGTACATGATGTGTTTAAATAAACAATTTAACTCTGGTTTCTTGTTTTTAGCATTATTTATTTCTTTATTTTTAAATGTTTCCAGTTGTTAACTAAAACTCATTATTATACAATACATTTTTTTAGTGAGAAAATCAGCAAATATATATAGAGAAGATACGTATTTTGCATTTTTGTTCTATATAAAAGGTTAGTTAACTATTATGAATAGAGTATGAAACTGGTTAATTACTTTTGACTTGATCTTATTTATGACTGAGCAAATAGGTAAATTTTGCGGTTCATGTAGTAATATATAACAGTTTGAGATGTTAAATGAAAAATGATCAAAAAAGCTTTGTGCTGAACTATAATTGAAGTTAAAAATCAACGTAAATAAAGCACTTTCTACCTTATTTGTGCTTTATTTACGTTGATTTTTAACTTCAATTATAGTTTGAGATGTTGTTTACAAAAAAAAAAAAAAAATCATAAGGGTCCCTATGGTTTGCAAAATCAGTTACTAATGCTCTAAAACTGAACTTTTCCTTGTTTTAGGCTGTACTTAAAGTTTAAATTCTTTTCTGTCTCTTCTGTAAAATTTTGTGCTTTTGAGTTGTATCACCTTTCTTACGTGAGCGATATTCTGATACTTTTTTTCGTTATTCATAAAAATTTGAAACATAAAGTGAAGCACCGTTTATACGATTTTAAAGGGACTGTATAAAGGAAACATACAAATAAATATACAACTTGTTGGTTTGCATCAATATGTATTGAACGCTTCTGGACCCCATTTAAAAACACATAAAACGTAAAACGTATTAACATGCTTCGTTAGTTGCAGTTTTAAAAAGTGGCGACTAACTTTAAAAAGTGGAGACTAATATAATTGAGGCCACTGGCTACTAACCAATTTTCCCAGTTTTCAGCTATAAGGGGGGCGGATTATTTTTTACCTTTTGAGTTTTTGAGCACCTCCGAAAACTGTGTCCGCCCTTATGAGAATTGGTCAAAAATGCTGTCGTCCCCGCTTAATCGGGTAACGGACAAACGAATGGTTGGTTGGTTTCGTGCCACAGATATAAAATTAAATAAGACCGAAGGTCCCATGAACAGCATCAGCGACACGAAGACACTTTTCTTTGTACAATTCTGGCCACGGATTGTCACTTATTTGTTGCAATTGCGCCAGGATAGCGGGACAGTTGAAAAGGTGCTCGGGCCGAGTTTTGTATATGGGCAATTTTTGCAGAGGCAATACATCCTTGACCCGTCTTTAATGTATCTTCATCCCCCTGAAGTGTCCTGTCCTAAGTCTTGTTAATGTACTAGTAGGGGTTCTATTGGTACTGATTTCTGGAATTTGGAATTTTATTTTGATTTTTCTGTCAATTAGTTTTGCTCTAGCTAAAGAATTAATATCGCAGAGAGTGACTTTGGTAACTCTGTTGGTATTTAATTGTCTTGCTTCTTTTGCCAAAGTATCTGCTATCTCGTTTTCAGTAATGCCAAGGTGTGCAGGAATCCACTGCATGATGCACTGTTTCTTCAGGTAGAAGATCTTATAAAATGTTTGATGTATGGACAAACGAATATCTCGCTTATATGAACAAAACCTCCCGGAACAGAATACTGGCCATGCCATAGACGCAATGTTAAAGATCGCCGCTTAAACGAATACCCTGCTTAATCGAATAATATTTCTTGGAATCGACAGTATTCGTTTAAGCGGGGCCGGCAGTATCGGAAAAAAAGCGTGACATCATTTATAGAGAATCTTTTAATGGGATCCTGTTTTGCAGGCTCAAAAGATTGATTTTTTGTTGAATTTTTCCAGGATTTTTTTTTAAGGCAAGTTTACTGAACTTTTTAACTTATTTTATTACATGTGTGAACATGAAGGGGATGGCGGGAGTTGTGGCAGCAAGGGGACAAATACAGCTCTGGGTTTTGGAATTTTCCGAATTTCTGCCAGATACCGAAATTTTCACTGCACGGCAACACTTCTCGAACGATGGCTTTGAGGAGAGTTTTAAGCATTACAGTAAAACTTCCAAATAACCCAAAATCACGGAACAGGAAGTTTTGCCCGTTATTGGGAGGTGTCCACTATTAGAGAGGATTATTTGTTGAGGGTTTCGGCCATTTCACATTTTACCTGTTAATTTAATGCAAAATCATGACATTAAATACAGTACACTCTCAATTATACGCGGGATTGGATTGTATGTGTATCGTGGATAATCCGAAAAAAGCAAAAAGAAGAAGATAAAAAATGTCTTTTGCTTAACCCAGTAATGCCTGACATTTTTTTACAAAGATATTTTGTATACTGGTTACAAACAGTGTTTAATGGACAGGAAAAATAATAAAAAAAAATATTATGTAAAAAATAATGTTTTTATTAAGGAAAGAAAAATTGTCCCTTAAAAGTTACGATAGACCCCATAGGGTACATACTTGTTTTACCAAAAAAAATTTCAGCCTACGATATGATATTTAAAAAGACATTTCATCAGAAGAGATACAATCAGCAATTAACATAAACTGGGAAGCTGGGAATCACTTTGAAAATTAGCTCTGCTTTTTCTTGAGATTGTGAACGATGTCCTTTTTGATAAAGATCATATTAAGACTGCTACAGAACGCACTTTACAATGGTCATGTGCTCCAATCTGTTAATAACGAATCGAAACAATACCAAGGTACTCATTGAACACTATTATTTGGTTGAAATGTTCATTTTGGGAAAATTCAGACTCTTTTTTTTTTTTTGGACCGTCCCTAAAAAGGGACGCTAGTCATTAATGGGTTAATAAGAATTGATTCACACTTAAAACGTGATATGCACAAACAGTGACGATATGAGGGTCATTCCATAGTGACTAACGTAGCATTCAGAGGTGATTTTGTAACTGTTTTTACTTGTAACTTAAAGGATAAAAAATATTTTTTAGCTATGCTGGTGGATATACAATGTACATGGTATCTATGTATCATTTCTGCTAAGAATTTAAAACAAAATTACTGACAGTAGATATTTTTTCAGCCAAAATTGCAGCGTGACTAACGTAACATTTTTGCAAACCTGAAAATGAATGCTCATGTTGTGAGGCAAAAATTTCTCAAAGTTTAGCAAGTGTTAAAAATGGCGTGTGACTAAGGTAACCATCAAATAACAAGCAGTAAACACACTACAAACTATTTATTACGGCTAATCTCTGTGATAATTACGATAATTTTTCAATTTTTTTAACGTCTTATGTTGTATGATTTTTATTTATTTATTTATTTTTTGATACTTTTTTCCTTGCGGATAACCGAGAGTTTACTGTATGTACCACTGTCATCATGCGCTACAATATTTATAATTTCGCATTGTTTATTATATCTCGCTTTAACTCATCTCATTTTTCAAAATGCTACATAAATGCTTAATAAAAACCCCCCAGAAGATGTGGGTTTTCTTTTTGTTCGAAAAGCAACCAAAATGCGAACAATGTCTTTATTTTTCGCTGAAAGCTGAGGAAGAAATCTTCAAAATGATATCTTACATTTGAAATTTAATAAACCTTTGAAGAAGTTATGGAACTCTAACAAAAGTAAATAAATAAGTAAATAAAAGAAAGAAAAAGAAAACACCATTGAGAAATAATAACTACGGTTTCTCTCGAAAACTTTTTTTTCTGCATAACTTTTATTGATCATTATTTAAAAATCAAACGTAACACATATATTACATTTTAAAAATTTTATTGCACAGTATAATCAAGTACCCTTCTTTTCAGTGTCGAATGTATAGGTTTTTTTTTTTTTTTTTTTGCTAAATCAGCTGTTTTCGTTAGTAAAATACTGAAATGATGGGTTGTGAAAATCAAGAAAGAAAAGATTGATTTTCCGTCAAAAGTGCATTTGCCATTCATAAAATTGCTTCTTGTTTTCTTGCTAATTTACTGATTGAATGTTATTTCTTTTCAGAAACATTGAAGACCACATGCTGTCCGTTTGTAACAAATGCATTCATTGCCTTAACTTACTCTATTTATGTTGGTTATAAACTTCACAAGGAATTTATAAAAGAAGCAACTCTGGAAATTTTTCAAAAAAACTTTTAAAATAAAATAAAGCACTTTATTTGGTGGATTGGATATTCAAAAAAAGAATGCAAAAAGCCTGGGCTCTGTTTTTTCAAATTGTCATTAGTGGCTGACAAGTGTTTCAAGCCTTCAAACTTTTACAGAAGTAAAGTTGCATTTGTTTGAAGACTGAAGAAACAAATATTTTTTTTTTCTCTCTCTTGTAAAATAAATATGTATAAAAAAGAAAATTGTGCATCCTCCACTTTGATAGCTCTTTTCAAACTGATGTTACTTTTTCTTAACGATTCTTGTATTTCTATTTGATTGCTATTGAGCGATGAGTAAAGCAATTCTGTTAAATGATGGCATTTTACTCTGAACCCTCAACTCTTTTCTCCATACCCGAAAAACCAGCATTTTATTTAATATGACTTTAAAAAAAACATCTGTTGTGTTCAAGAGTGCATCATGAAGGGTTACATTAATAGAGTATTTTCTTTGGAAGAACTTTGTTTGGCTCGAGTGGCCATCCATTTATGTCAAGATAACGGTTTTAAAGAAGCAGCTCTGCAGTTAGAAAAGCCCACCTATGGCACTCTCATCCTCGGACCTCCTCCACCCTCCGAGGTCGATTTAAGAATAATGAACTCGGACAGTCGCTACCGTCACGTTCGTCCAAACTCTTACGACCGGAAGCCTGAAAAGGCAGAAAGGCATTGGGAGGACATCGTTAGTGACCAGTGCCAGAGACTGGCGGAGGGGATTCCCCTGCCAGGTCGATTGAGAAAAAAGATCCATCCCTGCATGGACCGCATCGCCTTGGAGTATCTGTGCTTCAGTCGCAAGCAGGAGTTGTTGTTTCAAGTATCGCGTTATCATTTAATGGACATCTTAACCAGCGAGCATTGGAAAGGAGACGGCCGATTGGATGAGGAGAAGATGGCCCTGCGATTACTCGAAGATGACAGGTTGACGGTTTTGCGGAGGTATCAGATCGCGTGCGTCTATTGCCTGGAGGTTCACGTTTCGCAGTTGTGGGAGAGACTGACCCCTGATGAAAAGCTGTTTGTCCTTAAAGGCGGTGACCGCAGCCTCTCCGAGAATTGCCACCGATTGGTTCGGCGCTGGTCACGTTGTGCAGATGGAGGGCTGAATATTAACTGGACTATGGCGGGATCCGAAGCCATACGCTGTGGAAATCGCTCGGCCGTGATGGTCTGTTGGAGAAGCTTGACGAAACCGATGCAGTCAGAGGTAGTAACCGAATGGGCGTTTGAAGCCCTGAAGACATGGGCCGAATCAGAAAAGGCATTTATCGTGAGAGAGAGATTAGTCCATCCCCTGCCGCACCGTTGGCGATCTATGTACGATGCTGAGGATTTTAATTTACCCTCTTATTACAGTGAGTTGGTGGTTTTTCTTCTGTCCCAGATTAATCAGGAAGAGCGATTAAGATTTTTAGCCCTCAAGAGTGGTGCTTCTGAATCCTTCATGAAGTTGCTTTTGGAGTGGCCATATCAAGATGATTTTATACCCACAATAACCCAGTTGTGGGGATTTATATCCGACGATGAGTACAAAGACTGCCTCATGGCCTTAGCCAAAAAGTACAGTGACAATTATGCAAAAGCAAACCAGGATTACGATTATCGAAGTCTGCTGTGGATGTTATGGGAAGTAACTCCCAAAGACTATAAGAGCGACGTGCTTTGGACTACAAAAATCGGTCGTATAGTAGTGAATGATGGTCGAACACTGCTATCTCAGCTGTTAGTACGATCCCCCTTCCAGGAAGAAGACCAGATGTTGTTCAAACTAATTTTTCGCGACCTACCACAGGAAGGAAAAAAGAAGCTGATGCTGGCACAGAACGAAGTGGTGCGATTTATATGTTTACGTTTGATACAAGAAGAAAAGTGGTCCTTTTTTACTTGGTTGCTGCAGGAATGCATGCCGCTAGAACAAATTGTTAGATTCAAGAGACAATTAGTTTCGTCATATTATGGTGCCACGCTGTGTTTAGATATGATAGAAAATAACCGTGGACGAGTAGTGGATGATCTCCTTTATTGGTGTTTTGAGTCCAACGCTGATCTGTCGGATATGCGCGTCATCAATTCATGTTTGTCTCCAGATGAGGAAAAGAAACGGCGAAGGTTGCTTTTCGCCGAATGCAGCTGCCTTGCGCTGTTGGACAATTGTTTTTCTGTAACCGATTGCATGTGGAAGCACCTGGACCAGATTGTACAGTGGAGCGTGGATTCAGCGGAAGAAGAGAGCAAACTTAAAAAATATCTATTTTCTTGTAAAGGGGTTGCAGTCCACTTTGCGCTTGTATTTATTCGAGTAGCACCGGGAATGGCTGAAGGTTTCTACAGATGGTTTAATTTATCCCCAGGGGAGATTAAAAAACTTAAGTGGGACTCCTTCTTTCTGCCCAAAGCTATCGAGATCATTAAATCAGAGTTGCAAAGTAATATATGTCCATTTTTACCCCGTATTTTGCGCTATTGTCTAACCGACGAAGCTATGGTTATGAATTTCAAAAACGAATTTGAAGAAAAATACTTAACAGAAGGGCAAAAGGAGCGATTAGATGAGATATTTCGCGGTTTTAGGAAAAGATCATCAGGAGCAGTAGAAGATGAGCCCGACATCCTAAAAAAAGGGACTTAAATTTAACAGCATCAAAAATACTAACTTATGGGAAACTGCCCCATTTCCAATTCGTATCCACCATTCTAATCGTTTCGACTGATATATCTGACAGACAGAACGAGAGCGCATCAAGAAATATTTTCCCTAAAGATTCAATCCATCTCAGACATAACACCAAGCACAGATTCATGATTCTTTTCTTTTTTTCTCTCTACATGATGATTACGACCTGGACTGTTTTGCCTCAACGTAGAGGATGAACTCCCTTGGAAGATCTTCTGACAGTAAAAGTTGCTTTAAAGTCAGAAAAAAGCTGTGTTCTTGTGTACTCTTGTTGTTTCAGTGTAAAAGAATCGTGTGCATTGTAACATCAAAAAGGGGTCGCAACTACTTCACACCAAATGTGGTACAATAAAACTCTATGATCATTTTTGGTTTAGTGAAATACCAAAGCCTTTTCTTGGTCGAATCAAGCACCAAGAATAATTGGTGTAGTCAAGCATGTATCATGTTCCTGACACTACTTTTGGTGTTAAATTGTTTCTACCATTTATAGTGCTCGGTTATACTAAGATTGATTTTTATTTATTTTTGATACATGTTGACATTTTTAAGTGCCCTTGTCGAGAAAAAAATTGTACATATATATTTTTTTACCATGCGAAGTTGTTAATTGAATTTTTTCATCAAAATTTTGAATTCGTGTGGCCCATTTCTCTGAAAATGAAGAAATAACATTCTACAAAATCACTTTTTTTTTTCAATTACGAAAACACTTAAAGGACAAAAAGTCTTGTGATTTTCATTATCTTCCCAGACATTTCGATTACTATTCCTGAAAAAATATTTTGCAGTTAACTCTCACCTCTGCAAAATTTAGGACCAGGTCATTAGCTGCTTCTGGAATTACACTGATTTCAGGTCATTTGTTTACAAGAAAAATACTTTACAGTTAAAGAGCATAAGGAACGCTTCGATGAGTTAGTGCGCAAACTTCACGATTTGAGGAAAAGAAGATCATCTGGAGCATGGGAAACTGTCCCATTTCCAGTTACCAATTCGTGTTCACAATTCTAATGGTTTAGAACTGATCCATCTGACAGACAGAACGAGAACGGATCAAGAAATATTTTCCCAAAAGATTCAATCCATCTTAGACGTAACACCAAGCATACATTCATTTCTTTTTTTTTTCCTCTCTACATGACGATTAGGACCTGGACTACTCAACGTACCCAGAGGATAAACTTCTTTGAAGGTCTTTTGACTAAAAGTTACTTTCAAGTCAGACAAAAGCTCTCTTCTTGTGTCTCTTGCTGTTTTTGTGTAAAAGAATCGTGTATATTGTAACATCGAAAAGTGGTTGCAACTACTTTACACCAAAAGTGATACATTAAAACACTATAATTTTTGGTTTGATGGAAATACCGAAGTTTGTTGGTGTAAACAAGCACTAAGGAAAACTGTTGTTGTAGCCAAGCACCTGTTGTGTTCCTTTACACTACTTTTGGTGTTAAGTTGTTTCTACCATTTTTAAGGCTCAGTCAGACTGAAATTGAACTTCATCTATTTTTCATATATTTTAACTTTTTTATGTGTACTTTCGGAAAATAATTGCAGTTGTTGATTGTTTTTTCATCAAAATTTTTAGTTCGTGTGGCCCATTTTCTGAAAATGAAGAAATAACATTCTACAAAATCACTTTTTTTTCAATTACGAAAACACTTCAAAAACAAAAAGTCTTGTGATTTTCATTATCTTCCCAGACATTTCGATTACTATTCCTGAAAAAATATTTTGCAGTTAACTCTCACCTCTGCAAAATTTAGGACCAGGTCATTAGCTGCTTCTGGAATTACACTGATTTCAGGTCATTTGTTTACAAGAAAAATACTTTACAGTTAAAGAGCATAAGAAAGGCTTCGATGAGTAAGTGCGGCAACTTCACGATTTGTGGGAATGAAGATCATCTGGAGCTTAGAAGATGAGCCCAACATCCTCAAAAAAAAGAGACCTTAGTAAATTTAACAGCATCAAAAATACCAACTTATGGAAAAATGTCCCATTTCCAGTTACCAATTCGTGTTTACACTTCTAATCGTTTAGAACTGATCCATCTGACAGACAGAACGAGAACGCATCAAGAAATATTTTCCTAAAAGATTCAATCTATCTTAGACATAACACCAAGCACACATTCGTGATTTCTTTTTTTTTTCTTCTCTACATGATGATTAGGACCTGGACTGCTCAATGTACCCAGAGGATAATCTTCTTTGAAGGTCTTTTGACTAAAAGTTTCTTTCAAGTCAGACTAAAGGGGTGATTTTGTTCCGGTATTTTACCGGATTTCCGGTATTTTCATGATTGATTCTGGTATTTTCATGGTCGAAAATACAGGAAATAAAATATTTTTAATTATGCTTTTGTCTTCCCACATTCTGTACTTTTTTTTATTTTTCGAATTTTCGGTGATTTTCCGATAATTACTAATAATATTCATCGAGTAAAAATGTTAAGATGCCATTCTACTGTTTTTGACTAGAAACTATTCGAATGTAAGAAATGTGTCTTGTTTGTTTATGAAAGACAATTTATTATTAAATTAGGTGTGCTTAAATAATAGGAGCCTTGGTTTTTGAAAAAATTTCATGAACTCACAATCACCCCTGAGTCAGACAAAAGCTCTCTTCTTATACTCTTGCTGTTTCAGTGTAAAAGAATCGTGTATATTGTAACATCAAAAAGGGGTTGCAACTACTTTACATCAAAAGTGATACACTAAAACACTATAATTTTTGGCTTAATGGAAATACCGAAGCTTGTTCGTGGTGTAAACAAGCACTGAGGAAAACTATTGTCGTAGCCAAGCACCTGTTATGTTCCATTACATTACTTTTGGTGTTTTAAAGTTGTTTCTACCATTTTTAAGGCTCAGTCAGACTGAAATTGAATTTCATCTATTTTTCATGTATTTTAACTTTTTTATGTGTACTTTCAGGAAATAATTGTAGAAAATACATATTTTTATACCATGTGAAGTTGTTCATTATGTTTTTTCATCAAAATTTTTAGTTCGTGTGGCCCATTTTTCTAAAAATGAAGAAATAACATTTCATAAATTCGCTTTGTGTCATTCCATGTCAAATCATCATACCAAACTAGAAGCTTTTTAGGCATGCAGTTTTTGATTTATGCGACATACATATGCACATACATACATAGGTGCATACAGACGTCACGTGAAAACTCGACGTAATTAACTCGGGGATGGTCGAGAAGTATTTTTAGGCTGTTGATATGTTGGGAGGTATATATGCACGTGCTGATAGGTCGAAAAAACGACTCAACATTCATTGGGGCTGAGCAAAATCGAATTTAAGACTCAAATTTGAGTGAAATTTTTCTCGTGATCACAAGACTTCATTTACTACTTGAAAGGAAGTAGCAAATGCAATTCTGATATAATGAGCCATTAACTCTTAAACTACATAAATAGATTGTTAAATTGAGCACAAATTAATCAACGAGAAGTATTGCACACCTATTTTTTTTCATGTTATTATAAAACATAACATAATAATCATGTTTATAAAATTATTATTAATAATCATGTTTATTTTTTAAATTTATAATCATGTTTTGTTTAAATGTAACTAGGCAATGAAATCATTCCTTTCAGTTTTACCAGGGCAGATTTTGGGTTTAACAATTCAGAGTCGAAGGTTAAAAAAATCAAGGAGTCGGAGTCGGACATTTTAACTCAGAGTTTGCATTTCTGCCTGTGTATCAGAGTCGGAAACATATTGGGATTCGCAGTCAGTCATTTTCCCTCCGACTCTGCAGCCCTATATTTCACGCTCTTCTAGAAAGTAGAAATAATGTGACTTACGTTCCTCTGGCCCGGAGGTAGGGAACTGTTTTGATGAGAAGTCACAAAAACGCAAGTCCGGTTCTGATGTAATCAGTCATTTACTATTTAATTACGCAAATAATTGTTAAATTGTGCGAAAATTAACCATTAAGGGCTAAAGTATACACATTTTCTCAATGTTAACTATCATGTTTTGTAGCCTAATTCATATATCAGCTTTGTAACTAGTCAACGAAATAATTATTTTCTGTTTTTTTCGCTCCCCTGCAAAGTGATGAAAATGGACTTACGTTACTCTGGTTCTGAGGTATAGATTTGTGCTTAACACGAATGACATTTTCGATGCTCAGCTACTTTCGAATAGTTTAACCAAAGTGAATGGAATTCGGTATGGTTGCACAGGCCGTGGTGGCCCGATCGGTAAGGCATCGGACTCGTGTCCGGAGGGACCCGGGTTCGAAACCCAGCCGATCAAAGATCCACCGCCTTGATTAATGGTGGCTGGGAGGCGTTAAAAATGTCGTGGTCACAAAGTCCTCCAAGTGAAACGATACCTCTGGGGGTGCTGGGCCCTAGGGTTTGCTCGACCCTAGGTTCTGGTTCAAAATTAAGAACAGAGCGCTCTTCAGGGCCCTATCCCGGTTAAACCACGAAGCTGTGGTAGGTACGGGGGACCCTGGAGAGTGTGAAGTGAAGGTATGGTTGCACAAATGAAGAGCCTTAAATTGTTTTTGTTACATTACTTGAAAATTATTTGGGGAAAAAGTTTAAAAGTGTCACACCTTTAACATTAATACCGAAAGTAGCAACCCAAATTCAATAATTTTCCCATCATATATGGAGAAAATTTTACATGTATTTTAAGTATTCATTTATCTTAGGCTTGATGATTTTCAAGATGATAAAAAAAATGCTGATCTTTCAAACTCTATGTCTGTTTCTCTGCAAGACACTAATTGTTACCCACCTGAAATCTAAATCAGAATTACTGACCTTTTGCCCTGGTAATCGAGTATGAGAGCTTACTTGAGCAGCAAGTCGTCCACGTTATATAGAAATTTGGAAACTCGTACCAACAAAAAATTTTCACATTTACACACTTTAGCCGTCTGTTGCTGTTGTAGATTTGGTTTTAGCTCAAAATATGTTTTTGAACAAATATTTTCTGTTATGAAATTTTAGTGTAAAATATATCTTTATTAATGTAGACTACAACTGTAAAACCTTGTCTGCCATTCATATCTTAAATTCATTTCTCGAACCTTTCCGCTCGCTCCATGAGCTCGCTCTGCCGTCATCAGATAATCTTCATCAAAATCTCTTCACTTCAAATCTTTCGGCCCCCACAATACCCCCCTGGGTAGTATATGGTTCCAAAATACGGTATTTTTAACCGGACGTGGCGACCTGAACGTGTAGTGTAAACCGGAGTCTTGAGGATGCCAGGCAGCTTATTATTTTGTTTTGGTGAGGTAGACCCTGAGTCAGCTGAAGAGTTCAGGTTTGGGACAGCCTGGGAGTGGTTTATCGCTGCCTGATCCTGCTCATCGTTGAGTGTGTAACCGGGCTTCACTCTATCGATGGATACCCTAACGTCTTTGACACCAATTTTGAGGACCACCGTTTTGTCGTTGCGCTCGACCACTCGGTAGGGACCTAAGTAGGGAGGAACCAACGAGTTTCGTACTGTATCATCTCTTAGAAACATGTGCGTGCATGTAGCTAAGTCCTTGTGTACAAAAGTTCGACGTATGCCGTGCCGTGACCCCGGTACAGGCCGCAGTCGGGTCATGTAACAACGGAGCCGATCGACCATGAACCTAACATCCATGGATTGATCATCATTTCTTGTTAGCATTTCACCTGGGAGGCGTAATGGCTCTCCATAAACTAGCTCAGCTGCTGATGCGTTAAGGTCCTCTTTAATGGCACTGCGGATACCAAGAAGAACCATCGGAACAGCTTCCAGCCATGAAGAGTCGTTATGGCACATCAAGGAGGCTTTCAGTTGGCGGTGAAAACGTTCCACCATGCCATTGGAACATGGATGATAGCTTGTGGTACGAGAGCGCCAGAAACCGGAGTATTTTCCTAACTGCGAGAACAATTGCGCCTCAAATTGTCGCCCCTGGTCTGTTGTGATGGTTTCGGGACAACCAAATCGAGTGATCCATCCAGTGACAAAGGCGTGGGCGACTTCTTCGGCTGTGATCCCTTCCAGGGGGCAAGCCTCTGGCCATCGAGAAAAACGGTCAACGGCCTTAAAGATAGCCAGCAGCTCGCGGTAGTATGCTGGCCATTCGGCTTGCATGGTGGTAAGCTTTTTGGAGAAAAATCCAATAGGTTCCCATCCTCCGTCCACGATTTGCATCATTGCTGCTCCGACACAATGGCTAGATGCATCGGTGAATAGTCCCAGAGGTGCTTCCTGTGCGGGATGGTACAGAGAAGTGTCGCATCCGACAGCATCTGTTTAGTGTCATCGAATGCACTTTCCAGATCAGGGTTCTATGCAATTGGTTGAGATCCGGTTAGAGAGGCGACTGCTTCATGAAGTGGTGCCTGAAATCGGGCAGCGTTTGGCAGAAAACGCCTGTAGAAATTTATCATTCCCAGAAAACGGCGAAGATCTCGGGCTGATTTGGGGAGTGGATACTTTTGCAAGTCCGCGATGCGCTCAGGCAGATGTGCGATCAGCCGTTGAAATATCAGATGCAGATGCGTTTTGTGTTCTTCCACATTCTTAGAATAGACAAGAATGAAATTTGAACCGTTCAAACAACCTGTCCCTTTTGAGTGAACAGTCCGATTTGAACAAACTTTTTTTTGTTCGAAAGATCTTATCTAGGATACTTCATTCCCGTATTTACATTTCCGATTTGAACAGTTTTTCGTTCAACATTGAACCGCTCAAGCAAGCTGTCACCCTAATAGCTTTTGAGTGAACAGTCTGATTTAAATAAACTTTTTTTTTTTGTACCAAAGATTTCAGCAAGGATACTTCATTACCGTATTTAAATTTTCAATTCGAACATTTTTTTGTTCAACATTGAACCGTTCAAGCAAGCTGTCACCCCTAATAACTTTTGAGTGAATCGTCCGAATGGAATAAACTTTTTTTTGTTCGAAAGATCGCGGAGAGGCCCATTCTCATATGTTGCTGTTTGATTTGAACTATTTGTTGTTCAATGTTAAACCGTTCAGAAAAAAAAATAACATTAGCGCCTACGGGGAATTTAAGTTGAATGTTGATCCTGAACTTAAAGTCGGATTTCCTTCAAACTAACTTTGTAAGAAAATGGTTTTGAAAAATAATGTTTGTGAAGTACTTTTCTGAATAATCTTCTGTGAGGAATCTGATTCCGACTCCGACTCCGCAAAGATGGCGGAAATGCAGGCTTAGAAAAAAAAATGACTGACTGTGCAGACGATTTTTTGCTTATTTATTCATTTGTTTTATTTTATTTATTATTGTTTTTTTTTTTTTTTTTTTTCATTTTCTTTGGCAGGCGATTTTTTTTTTTTTGTAACAAAAATTTTTCATTCACGAGAGCATTTTATTCTTTATTTATATTTAACAACTGGCAACGGATTAAAAGTGAAATTCGAGACATTTTATTAACGGATGAGTTTTTTTTCTTTTTTTTCCCCTTTGTTTGATAAAATGTGTTTTGATGCTCTTTGTACTTTTATTTATTTATTTATTTATTTTTGAAAACGATTGAGGATTTGTTCTACGGAAGAACTGTAACAGTTACACTCTTTAAGAGGTGCGACAAAACTTTATTTATTCGTTAATTACTTTTTACGTGTCTATTTCATCTGATGAGAGGGGTATATTTTGCTTTTCGAAATCAGCTCTAAGTGCTAAAAAGGTATGTTTGACATAATTTTCAGTCTCAGATAATCAAGAGAATAATGATCAGATGCTAGAATGCCGATGTCGATGTACGGGAAAGTAGGCTCGTTTAGTTCTTGACAGAACTTCTTGTTAACTTTTTAAAAATGTTCAGTTTGTTGGGAAAATACAATGTGGCACGCTGAACTTTTTCTCTCCAGATAGTGGCACTATCTCTAAAAAGGTTGGCCACCTATCAACATACTTTTCAAAAAACAAAAGTATATTTTTCAAGAAATTGTTTTAAATTGTTTTTTTTTTTTTTTTTTTTTTTTTTTTTTTTTTTTTTTTTTCTACACTGAAATCTGGGGGAATTAAAATCATTGAAACTAAAAATTTGAAGGAAAATCTGAAAATTCATAAAATTGACAATGTATGACAAAATGTTTTCTTAGATTCATCCGAGGTACAAGGTAAAAGCTCTTGAACTTCAATTTGTTTCGTTTTTAACTTGTGATTAACTGTCTGAACTCTAAACAACCGGTTCCGTACATGTTTACAAGTTCGGTTTTCGCTACCGAGTCATTCCACGTCAAGTGATCCAAAATCTGAGAAAAATTTTACCTTACATTTTTGTATTTCTTTCAAATTTGGCTCATCAATTGCACCCCTTGAGGTAATTAAAATTCTCAACCAACCTAGGGGCGATCGCCCCCCAAGGGGCGATTTGGCTCCTCAGAGGGGCGGTAAATTCTTTTGGGGCGATGGGTATTCAGATGATAAAACGGTAGTAATAGAAGGGTAGGGTCATTCCATGTCAAGTGATCCAACGTTTTTTACCTTACATTTTTGTATTTCTTTCAAATTTGGCTCATCAATTGTACCCCTTGAGGTAATCAAAAGTCTCAATTTTTAGATTTTTATCTCTATTATTTTTTCATTTATGAGACTTTGAACGTTGGAAAAACCCTCGTTTTTCCATGGATAAGGGAAGATAAAAGGGTCCATAACTCGGCACCAAATATAGATAGAACAATTTGGTAAATGGCATTTTAAAGTACGTATTTGATGAAGAAAATAAATACCTTTGTGCGATAGATCTGAAGTTTAAATCCAACGTTAGAGATGCACAAATATACAGGTATACTGCAGACACGTGTTTCGGGGCTACAAGGAGCCTCTTTTTCAATGCAAGAAGTGCGAGCTTTAGGATGAAGAATCATCCGATGAAAGCAACACTTTCGAACAAAAGACAGTATAAATAGCAAAAACTGGATATTAACAAAACAAACAAGACAATGCTTAGAGCTGAAATTTATTACATGAAACCATCAAGAAAAAACTGTTAAGAAATAAATTTCCAAAAGATCCCATAGATCATAAACATTGTCAAAAAATGAAACCACGTATGAATAAATTAGCAATAAATTTGCAAATAGGAAAAAAATATGTACCGAAGCAATTGTAACACACAGAAAAAACAGCAGAAGAAAACAGAATGAAATAAAATGAAATAAAATTTTAAATTAATCAAAAATGTGAGCAAAAATTGAAATGTAAAGATAAGCGACACGAAAAGCCAAAAGGCTAACAATTATAATTTATACAAACGGACGCCAAACAGCAGAAAAATAAGGAATAGCATTTATATCGTTAACTAAGTCAGAACTGTTTTTCAAAATGTGGAAGGATTCCCAAAAATCAAGATCTGATGGGTTGGGGCATTTTTGGACAATTTGAAATGAATTAAAATCGAAAGAATGATTCTTGTCTCAACAATGTTGCGCAATACTAGACTTATTTAATTGTTGCTTTTTCACATAATTCTGATGTTCTTTTAAGCGGAATTTCAAAGCCCGTCGCGTCTGTCCTATATAGAATATCCTGTTCTGATAGAAACTATCCTCATACTTTAATTGATTCCATTTTTAAAAAACTTTCTAATAAATCCGAAACGAATATTGTTGAGAGAACTGTCATCAGAAAGAATTTGGTTGTTTTGCCATTCTTTCCCTCTGTGAGTTATCAGGTTGCTAAGATTCTCAAACGTTTCAATTTCCAGGTGGTATTCTCTCCTATGAATAAACTATGTTTCTCTTCTCTTAAAGATCCCATTCATCCTCTTAACAGTTGTGGTATTTATAAAATTAATTGCATTTGCAATCTCTCCTATATAGGACAGACGCGACGGGCTTTGAAATTCCGCTTAAAAGAACATCAGAATTATGTGAAAAAGCAACAATTAAATAAGTCTAGTATTGCGCAACATTGTTGGGACAAGAATCATTCTTTCGATTTTAATTCCTTTCAAATTGTCCAAAAATGCCCCAACCCATCAGATCTTGATTTTTGGGAATCCTTCCACATTTTGAAAAACAGTTCTGACTTAGTTAACGATATAAATGCTATTCCTTATTTTTCTGCTGTTTGGCGTCCATTTGTATAAATTATAATTGTTAGCCTTTTGGCTTTTCGTGTTGCTAATCTTTACATTTAAATTTTTGCTCACATTTTTGATTAATTTAAAATTTTATTTCATTTTATTTCATTCTGTTTTCTTTCTGCTGTTTTTCCGTGTGTTACAATTGCTTCGGTACATATTTTTTTCCTATTTGCAAATTTATTGCTAATTTTATTCATAAGTGGTTTCATTTTTTGACAATGTTTATGAGCTATGTGATCTTTTGGAAATTTATTTCTTAACAGTTTTTTCTTGATGGTTTCATGTAATAAATTTCAGCTCTAAGCATTGTCTTGTTTGTTTTGTTAATATCCAGTTTTTCCTTGTTCTCATCGTTTTTTCTATTCTTTTCGCAGTTGTTTAACTTCTGTACAGATTGCTCCCCCCTTTTCCTACCTTCCCGCTCCAAACTTTTATTTTTTTATCATCCCGTCTAACCCCATTTCAAAGCCTTAGTCTCTACTGTTGTCTGGTATAGTGTTTCAGTTTGTTACTCTTTCCTATTAGCTCCATGAGCTTTGTCCAATAAGAGAAAGGAAAGGCAGTGATGGGGACTGACATACACTAAAGTATCCGGACACTTTCAAAAATTTACATTTTTAGATATAACTCGAGAAATAAGTGATCAATTGTTCTTTAACTTTAGTCATACAAAATATATTCTTCACCGAACATTTCCAAGTTGAAATTAAATTACCCTTGCATTTGGGGGACGATAAGAAGGGGGGTCGAAAGAAAAACCGCTTTTTGACCATAACTCTTTGAAAATAGCTCGGAATAAGCTATGCATTTCAGTAATTAATTAGCATACTATGTACAATTACTATACAAATTCAAATGAACGTACCACTCTTACTTCCGAAGATATGAAACATTTTTTAAAAAACGGCAATTTTATTTGAAGGGTTTTTGCTCATAACACGCAGAGTTTTTGATCAAACCTTATCAAAACTTCAGGAAAGATGACAAAATACAAGAGAAAGAACATACTAAAACGGTTTTTAAAAATATTAAAAATCCGGTGAGATATGAACGTTAAAAGGAAATAATTTTTCACGGCGCATGCGCGAAAGACAGAAATTTATAACTACAAAAATATTGTAGCCTGGTGTATACTGCATCTTATAAAAAAAGTTCCAGTTGAATATCGTAAAAATTGAAAAAGATATCAGCGATCTAGTGAGCTGTAATTCATTCATTTGCAGTCAATTCATAAATGGAGAGGGGTTGTTCACAAATAGTGTGGGGACAATCGAGCATATTTTTCAATGTTAAATTGTATACTGTTTAAAAATCTATATTTGGCATAGAAGTCACATTTCGCCCATTCGGCCAAAAAGACCTTATAAGTAGGTGGCCAAAAGTATCCGGACACCCCCTGAAACGCTGGTTTTGAACAATGACGAAATAACCTTTATTTTAAAAATAGCTCTTTGTGGACAGACCCTCACTATGTATGTATTGTCTGCGAATGAATGAAATACAGCTCACTAGATCGCTGATATCTTTTTCAATTTTCATGATATTCAACTGGAACTTTTTTTATAAGATGCAGTATATACTAGGCTACAAGATTTTTGTAGTTATAAATTTCTGTCGTTCGCGCATGCGCCGTTAAATTTTTTTTCCTTTTAACGTTCATATCTCATCGGATTTTTAATATTTTTAAAAACCGTTTTAGTATGTTCTTTCTCTTGTATTTTGTCATCTTTCCTGAAGTTTTGATAAGGTTTGATTAAAAACTCTGCGTGTTATGAGCAAAAACCCTTCAAATAAAATTGCCGTTTTTTAAAAAATGTTTCATATCTTCGGAAGTAAGAGTGGTACGTTCATTTGAATTTTTATAGTAATTATACATAGTATGCTAATTAATTACTGAAATGCATAGCTTATTCCGAGCTATTTTCAAAGAGTTATGGTCAAAAAGCGGTTATTCTTTCGACCCCCCTTCTTATCGTTCCCCAAATGCAAGGGTAATTTAATATCAACTTGGAAATGTTCGGTGAAGCCTATATTTTGTATGACTAAAGTTAAAGAACAATTGATCACTTATTTATCAAGCTATATGTAAAAATGGAATTTTTGAAAGTGTCCGGATACTTTTGGCCACCTAGTGTATAACCTGATACTTTGATTTCTTTTCAGTTTTGTGTGAAAATAATGGGAAAACATTATGAGAACAAGGGGAAACAGTGCTATTTTGCTGTTTGCTATGATCTTGGGGCGAACCGTTGCTTTTCTTCCTCCAAAATTGAAGATTGGTGCTGGGGGAGGGGATGAAATGAATCATAAGTTTAAATTCAGATGTTGAATGGAAGTACACTTTGTGAAGGTCGGATTGAAAAAAGAAATACTTCGTCTGAAAAACAATATATACCTAGGGGGAAAATAATCCTCAAATCAATCCCCAGGTGAGACGTCATATTAGTATAGCGTTAATGGTATATTTGGGTGGGAGAAGGGTTTTACTTTGCCTTGTTATAAGGAAACCCATTTACCAACTTTAAATAAGTTTACTGTTCATTTTGTATCAAAAAGGTTTTTCTTAGCATTTGAAACAGTTTGGGGGAAAAAATGGTTGGGCCGGGAAGGAAGGGAGAGGAGCTGACCAATCTACAAATTAATGCTAGTTCACTTACCTAGAGTAAAAATAATAGTTAATTCAATCCCTAGGTTAGATGTCATAATAGTACAGCGTTAATGGTATATTTGGGTGGAGGAGGGGATACTTCGTCTAGTTATAAGGAAACCCATTTACCAACTTTAAATAAGTTTACTATTCATTTTGTATCAAAGAGTTTTTGAGCAGTTTTGAATTAAAAAAGAGTGGTGTACGGTGGAGGAAGGGGTGAGGGGGTGAACCTGACAAATCTATAAGCTTATGCCAGCTCACTTTAAAAATATTCATGTTTGTTTACTACTTTTTAGACCATCACAAGCAAGATAATTTAGTATTTAAATAAATAGAATCTAAAAAATATCATTTTTGTTCCTATATAGTTTTATTCAAAAATTCAAAAAAATATGATCCCATTGAGATCCCAATCTAAAAATTTGTACAAACATAGATAAAATACACAAAAATTTTTGAGAATTTTTTGAAAAAAATTCATTTTATGTTTTTTGAGAAATTTAAATTTGAAATTTAAATTTCATTTTTTGAAAAAGAAAATTTTTATTAAATTAGTCATGTTGCATATCAGATTAAGCAGCAAGTAACGTATTTTAAAATGCCATTTAGCAAATTGTTCTATCTATATTTGGTGCCGAGTTATGGTCCCTTTTATGTTCCCTTATCCATGGAAAACGAGGGTTTTTCCAAAGTTCAAAGTCTCATAAATGAAAAAATAATAGAGATAAAAATCTAAAAATTGAGACTTTTGATTACCTCAAGGGGTACAATTGATGAGCCAAATTTGAAAGAAATACAAAAATGTAAGGTAATAAACGTTGGATCACTTGACATGGAATGACCCTACCCTTCTATTACTACCGTTTTATCATCTGAATAACCCATCGCCTTAAAAGAATTTACCGCCCCTCTGAGGAGACAAATCGCCCCTTGGGGGGCGATCGCCCCTATGTTGGGAACTACTGAATTAGAGAAATGAAGGTATTCTATTTGAAAAAAAAAAGCTTGAAAAAGAGAAGGAAATAACATGCAGAGAATAGGGAGGTATCAACATCTTAAAACTTCCTACTTTGACTACTAGATAGTGTTAAAATACTTACAAATCTGAAAAATTCACCATCGCAGGATTTTAAATCACAGTGATTGATTTTTAATGAATTTCTTAAAATCCCATGCTCAAAAAAAAAAAAAAAAAACGCATCGTGGAAAACGTCAGCAGCCGACATACCGCACCTTTTCGCGTCGACCTGTCACAGTATAGCATTAAGGCCCGGTTTCCTAGGAGTGAAATCATCGATCTCTGGCGAGGCGACAGACGCCGTCGCCTTCTGCGCATGCGCCTGAGCCGTAGATTGACGTCGCTTCATGCCACGCTCCAATCAAAATGGTTCTGATTCCAGCGTGCGTCGCGCCCGGCGTCAGCGACGATTCTAGGAAACCGGGCCTTTAAGGCTTGGTTTCCTAGAATCGTTGCCGAGTCCGGGTTCGACCCACGCTGGAATCACAACTAGTTTGATTGGAGCGTGGCGTGAAGCGACGTCAATCTGCGGTTCAAGCGCATGCGCAGAAGGCGGCGGCTTCTGTCGCCTCGCCAGAGATCGACGATTTCATTCCTAGGAAACCGGGCCTTTACACTGCATTCTATTATTAGCTTTTCATTGCGGAGTTTTATTTCCTTTCTGTTTTTATTCAGTTTAATTGCGTTAATTCACAATTAAAATTGGATTCGTTAAAGGACAATCCAAAAACTTGTCAAAAGTGTCGGCGATTATGGTTTTTAAATTTTTTACGACAAACGATACCTAAATTTTCAGATTAGCTTTGACCTATTACGGCAGCCCTGATTAACAACGTTGTGATTGCTTTAAAAAGCATGTTTTCGGCTCTGCTGCTTCGCCAAGTTCCTCCCCAATGGTTCTAGCGTTCAAAGAGCGAAAACGTCCAACCAAGTTGGCGGCGTCACTGTCGCTTGAACTTCAAAAATAATTTTTAAAAAGTACTTGTCGTTTTGCAAAATTTCTTACACATGATCTTCATGAATGTAATTCTGTCACATAAAAAGAAGATTGAAAAATCGAATACTTCCCACGTGAAACTACGATCTCCTTTAAACGACTCAGGCAGCTGCCCAACAAACACTTTCCACCGTTCGGCCACAAAGGTCTCTATAAACACATCGTTACAGAACGTTTTGGGTAAACGATCTGAAATGATATCACTTTATTATTGGGAAAAATATGTTGTGGATGCGTGCGTCTGGAGTGTTTGCAATTATCTTTTGTGCACTTATGATTCGAGCTGATCACGAATATCATCAGAAAATTTATGAGAGATTGAACTGAATTTTAAAACAAAAATTTTGATTCGTGGAGCTTCTAAAACGTGCATAACATCAACGATACTATACTAAAATGCAACTTAACTTGGCACTGACATCACTACGGGCGGAGCCAATAAGAGCTCACAAGCAGTCAACGATCTCCTCTTATTCGTCAAGTAGGCTGTGACATTTTATCTAGCTCGTTTTTCATAGGCTAACGTCATGCAAACGTCACGCTGACGTCAGGATGTTTTTGTCAAGAAACGTTGCATTTTAGTATAGCCGACTGAATGGAGTAGTGGTTAAGACGCTGCCCTCTGACGCCCAAAGGCGCGGGATCAAACCCGACTTCAGTCGGTCGATTTTCATGATGCAGAAAATCAACAGCGTCCATATGTCGTATGATTATACGGCATGCAAAAGAGCCCTCGAGTACTTGTTCGGCATAAAGTACCTCTTGGCGAAATTAAATTCCCAGTACAGTTTCGCATCGAACAGAGCCCAGGTGCCTCCCTCAAGTGAGGAAACTGGGCTTCAAAATTCTGTGGCAATGGCATTCCAGCGATGATGGTGCCACATGAAAGAGTGGGTGCCGGTCTCGGGGAATGCACTAGATCTGCGAATGTCAAGAAGATAAAATACGCAGCCCCATTAGGGTGGTTCACAAACCTATGTTAAAAAAAAAAAAAAAAAAAAAAAAATTGCGCTACAGGTCACGGCGGTAGCTCATTTTTTTACCTTTACCTATCCTAATATCCTGGCAAAATTTGAACCTTCTGCTTAAATAAAAAGACGGTGTTCAAAGCTCAAATAGTTATCAAGTTTTGGTCCATTTTGAGTGTTTTTGAGTTGTGCAGCAAAAAAAGTTATCAAAATGTTAGTGACACCATTCTTGTGTGTCCTTATGTAAAATGACCCCCTAGATCCAAATATGGCCCCCGTTTTCCCTATCACGTCCCACTTTTAAAAATGGCGCCCCCCTACCCCACCCATTTTTTCAGTTTGTAATAATTTTACAGCTTTTTCTTTCTTTTTTTTTTTTTTTTTTTTGAGAAATTTTTTGGAAGGTAAGGATGCATTTTGACAGCCGTAAACATTTTTCTGAGAGCCAGAGAGGTGAAAAGTTCAAAATCATGAACATTTGTAGCAAGTTCGGAGACTATTGGGGGGTATCCCCCCCCCTAAAATACTTAAAAATTCATTAAAACCTCCCTTCTTTCCAAGGGTATGCTTTGCAATTTTTTCATTTATTTTTGACATTAAACCATTATTGAACTCTCCCATGAGCCCATGTTCATGCTGTAAAATAAATAAATAAATAAATAAATAAAAATCTTGCAAACACTGCATGTTGTATAGGAATCGCACCACGGATTTTCAGTAAAAAAACCTCCAGTTTTATTTATATTTATGTTACATTCACAGGTTACATTAAGGTTAAGTGAAATCAAACATACTTATGGAAGTCAGGACACCCCTAAATTTTTATATTATCTTATCCTAATATCTTGCCAAAATTTCAAGCCCCTCCTCACATTTAATGATGGTACTTGTTGCTAAAATAGTCATCGAGTTTTGGTAAAAGTTGAGTGTTTTTATCTAATTGTGCTTTATTTTGATAGAAATTTTTAACAAAATCCAAGTTATTTTAAAGGCATTAAATTTTTATTTACATATTTACAACGTTTGGGAAATTAATTTACATTTAAAGGTTATTTAGCTTTTTAACTTGAGAGACTTAACAACAGATTGTTTCGTTGTCTGCGTAGGCACAGCCTTTCGATTTGCTTCAACAACCTGCAAAAGAAACTGCTTATCGTCCTCATCATTTGTTAAAATTTTGTTGAAATCCTGAATCAACTGAACACCTCTTTCAGCATTCACAACTTTTATTTCTTTTACTTGTTCTCTTCCCATTCTGTAGTTGGTGTTATCCTCCCACTCGTCAGGGGGCAGTGTTAGAAAAGAATCGCTAATATTCATTCGAGGAAAAAGCTCAATTGTTCTTTCTGTTGCAAAATCTCCAAGACTTAGCATCGTGTTTTAATAATTCGAAGTGCACTAGCCCTCTCACATTTCGCAAAGCTTTGGTTGTCTTCATCCCCGCGATAATTTCGACTTTTTCTTCTGCAAGAACTTTATCCGAAAACAAGGCCAAACCAACCAGTTCATCTGAAAGGTACCATAGGCGCTTTTCTAAAACTTTTCTCGCTGCTAGCCCAATCTCTGGATCAACTATTTCGTATTCTTTCAGATTTTTGCCCAAATTTAGGTCATTTCCAGGAGCTGCAGCAGCAAGCGGAGCTTCTATCCTGGCCTTGCTGTACAAAAGAGCACTAAACTGGACAAATCGTCTTAGCTGTGTTTGTTCCTTCTTCGTCAAAGGAAAAACTTCTTGTTGATCTCTGAATAAAAATATTTTAAAGGAATATAGGAGTTTAGCCATCCATCTAGCATTTTTAATAGCACCTGGGGCTCTCCAGTGAATTTTTTCAGGTGGAATACCTAAAATAGCCAATGTCAACTCAACTACGTCTTTATAATCATCTCTAATGATTAGAGATTCATCTATAGATAAAAGGGAGGCTACAGTTGAAGCTTTAAACACTTTAGCATTTTCTTGGAGCTCCATACTCCGAAAGTTATTTTTTTGAATTTCTTGCCAAACATTTTTGAACCTATTAAAAAACGGAATTTCTGGGGAACATGGTGGACCAAAGCATAAAATAAACACCTTTAATAAGATAAGGTCCATGACATGGTGACGGCAAGATAACCACAATAGCTCATGTCCAATTAGTCTTTCCAACTGTATGCAGGCTCCTTGAATGCAACCTGTGTTCACACTCGTAGTGTCAAAACTTAAGGCCTGAACTTTTGCTTCTATATTCTACTGTTTTAAAAGCATGAAAGCAGCGTTTGCTATATTTTTAGCGGTTCCCCCAGAACTCAAATTTGGAACACCTAGAAGTTTTTCGAAACCGTAACCTGAAACATACACAGGCAATCGATCAACTTTTCTTAATTCAAAACTTTCAGGTAGAAGTTTGCCATCCCAATGAAGGACCAGAGGATAGTGAGGCTGAAATTCTGTTTTGGCAGTATGAGCATATTCTTTTCGAGATTTTTTCCTCGATCTCTGAATTGTACTTCGCGAAACCTCAAAAGTAGAAGGATCATGTCCCAAAGCTGCTGCAACTGGAACTATCAAGCGAAGTGCTTCTCGATCAGATATCTTGTTACGATCTAAAGAAGCAGTAACATGTGATGTGAACAGTTTTTTCGTTGTCTTTGATTTTCTTTTGACATTATCAGAAGGAGTATTACTTTGAGTAGGGGAGAGCGGGGCTAAAAGTTCCGTTTTTTGATCAAGCTCGAAATTCGTTTTGAAAACTTTGTTCAAGAATTAATATTCCGAGGTTAAAACTTAGTATTATATGTCCCTTTGATATACAGACTGTTTTTTGGGTTGTATTTTGTAAGGTTTTTTAATAATTAATTTTATAGCAAGTAAAGTCGAAAAGGAACAACTAACCCCGTCTTGGGGCAAGTTGTTCCGTGGTTGGGGCAAATTGTTCCGATATTAACAAGACGATGAATAACGGTGCTGATTTCGAATTTAACCACGTTGCGAGATGAATAACTCTTTAAAAACATAATTTGTATTAAAAAAACAATGGTTGATATTAGTATGACTTTATGTACGGCTTTATGACTGTACGTACGTATGTTATGCAAGTGCGTATGTAGGTATGTCGCGTAACTCAAAAACTGTATACCGTAGAAGATTCTAATTTGATATGTTGGCTTTGAGGGAGGTCTAGTTGTGTACCTCCCCTTGTGGTTGCATTCGAATGTTCCCGGGGGGGGGGGGGGGGGGCTTACCCTTCTTTGGGGTAAATCAGTGTTAATTTTAATATAGACAAAAGTGATATGAATTGGCGCAATCACTTGACGATATATCGCCAAGCTTTTGGTCGCCAAGTGTTTGACGCCAACTTGGTGACAGCTCGCCAAGTTGGCGACAAATTTGCCGAAAAAAATGATTTCTTGAATTTCGGTTCAATTTTTGCGCTATTAGCGATATTTTGCGAAAAATCCACTGAATGCTGTTAAAATCGACCATATTTAGAAAATTAGTTTACGCTCAAGAAAAAAAATGGCAACCCATTTTTATTCAACTTTTTTTTTTACCATTCATTTTTTTCACGCTAATTAGAACAGACAATATCTGTAAATCCAATTTGAAATTGATTTTTACTAACTTAAAAACGCCTGTATCTTTTTGCCGGGTGAAGCGGTTAGTAATTTCCAAAGCTGCGCGAGAAAATTTCCTTTAGGACGTATTTTCTTCGATCTTTCTGATGAGACCTTTGCTTTGAGGCTTTTCCTGTTACGACGGGATTTAAAACTTTTTTTGGCGATTGATTTCTTTTTTGCACTAGATGCCGGCAAAATATTGACTTTAATAATGCAATCGGGACTTATAGACACGCGTTGTTTGACAAAAGTTTTATTCTCAAGGTAGACCGTGCAAAGCCGGGCAACGCATCTAGTAAATAGTAAATTATAACACATTAATATGGTAAAATACAGTTAATACAGTGCAACAAATGAAAATTACATAGAATAACTAACAGCTTCAACAGCTAATAAGCTAAGATAATTGGTTCAGTCTTCAGTTATAACAGGGAGCTATCTAGAACTTCTAATACGATTCTCCGAAATTATGACTGTTATATCAAAGTATGAAACATATTTCGATAGCTTACATGGTTCGCTTTTCGAAAATTTTATATCTAATATATATCTATCGGATAGACTGAATATTTCTGGATTTATGTTTGATGAAATCTCACTCTCGGTCTTCACAGTAGCATATAATATTTATTTATATGTGTATTAAGTCACTGCATCACTGGTTCAGATCAACAGGGCAAGACGTTTCTTCGGGATAGTTGCTAATTTTTCTGGGGCAAGTTGTTCCGCGGAACAACTTGCCCCCAAAAAAGGGAACAACTAGCCCCAAAAGCACATGTCTTTAAAACATTAAATTATAGGTTAGATAACGAAACATAAATAATTTCAGCGTAGGATATAAGGGTACACAATCTATCTTCATGTAAAAAAACCAAAAAGCTAAACATTAACTATTCAATTTAGGGCGAAAGACCAAAAACACCAAAAACAAAAATATTTACTTTCGTAAATCAGTAATGCACGTGCTCGGCTTT
Organism: Uloborus plumipes; assembly: GCA_038373865.1. NCBI lineage: Eukaryota > Metazoa > Arthropoda > Arachnida > Araneae > Uloboridae > Uloborus > Uloborus plumipes. Next base: position 70,515 of record JAXGGA010004546.1, read on the forward strand.
TGATACACCGGACGCCACTGGGCTGGCTAAAATGGCCGCCATTTGTGCACTATAACATTCTATTTCACGACGTATTTACAAAATACATGTATCTTTTTTCTTAGCTGAGTTATTTCAAAGGGAACAACTTACCCGCGGAACTTTTAGCCCCGCTCTCCCCTACCTAAGAAATCGTCATCACCATCTGACTGAGAAGTAGAGTTCGAGGAATCACTAATCGAACAAGCAGTTGATGTTGAAGCAATTTCTCCTGCGTACTTTGCTTTTCGCTTTTCTTCTTGCTGTTTTCTTTTAAGAATTCTCTTCTGCTTTTTTATTAATTCTTTGTCTTCATTACCTAAATACATTTTACGGTATCTTCGTTGATCGATTAAGAAATCACAATCTTCTTTGATTTTTATTCGATTTAAAGCATCGGTGTGAGCAATATCAAAAAGAGAATCTAATTCATTCAGGAACTCAAACTGTCGATTTTGTTGAGCATCTGAGGAACGTCTCCTGTTTTTTTTTTTTTTTTTTTCAGTAAAAGCCTTTTCCATGAATTTTTTCAAGCTTTTCTATTAGTCTTTTCAAGAAGTGTGGGAATAAATAAAAGCTTTCTGCCATACCTCTATTACTTCTTGAGTCGTTATATGACTGGCATTTCTAACTGATCTAAATTCTCTTAGATGATGATGAAACCGTTGGAGGACTTGCTTTACTGTTGATAACTGTTTTAGGGTGCTTAAAGAGTTTAAAGTCGTAGGTCCAATAATAAAAATTTCATTAGTTGAACGTGTTGCTGAAGCCATTTCAATGACATGAAGAAATAATGTTTCTGCTATTTCTCCTTTCGTTTTTAATGTAACAAGGAGAATAAAAAATCAAGCTGTGATTATTAAAGTAAACCTATCTTTTTATTTTATATCATAACATGATTAAAAACAAAGCTTTAGAACAAGGCCGTATCCAGAGTCAGAAACTAAAAAGTGCAAATGAAATGCTTTAAAGAATTTTAACTGGTCTAGAGTCTTTGAAAATCCTTAAATACCTTTTTGAAACTCCTTTAAAAGTGCTTCAATCCTATTTCTTATCAAGTAATTAAACTATGAATTAACTAAATGGCCAGAATGTTACTCTGTCGTTAATTATTTTTTTTAATCTCTACACTTTTCTTTTAAAGAATTTTATGTGTTTTATACTATTGGTTATTTTATGTTACTAAGTGCTGTTTCTGTCGGTGAGTTGGGGAACTGATCAAAAACTACTATGTAACTATAGTAAAAACCCATGTAAGCAAGTGATAATGTGTTAATCTTTTCTCCTCCCTTGTCCTTCCTCTCTGTCACTTAATGTTAATCGTTTGTTAAACTAAAAAATTTTTTATGCTTCGATTAATCTTAGTTTGCAAAAGAATGCAGAAAATTTATGAGATTGTTGTTTGCCTACTTTTCCAACATGTTTTTGAAGTCCCAATTGCCCCATATAAGGCCTCAAAATGCAGAATTTTAAAACTTTTTTTCAAAAATTTACCCGGGGGAGAAACCCCCGGACCCCCTAAAATTACGGATATTCTACCCCACTTAAAAAAGTTCTCATTGCATATCTCTCTTGATACCCCTACCCCTAATAAAGGTCAGTTCTAGAAAACAATAAGATAAAGAAATGAAAGAAAAAAACAAAACACACACACATCAAACATCGCGGGGGGGGGGGGGGCAACTAGAAATTAGACTCATAACACACACAAAAATGTATGTGTGTTTGGGCAATGTGCGAAACTGGGCCCCTCCCGAAATTTTTTTTCTGGATACGGCCTTGCTTTAGAAGAACAACAAATAAATGAATCCTAATTTGCAAAGACAGAAAACATCTGCTATGGAAGTGTTATGTGTGCAATGAACACCTGGCTACTTGCACCTGGTGATTCAACATGCATTGTATGCCATATACCACAAAATGGTGTTTTGTATTAAAGCTTTTGTTACATACAGCAGATAAAAATGGTTTCCCAATTATTTTGTCCAAGCATAATCTTTTTGTGCGAGAATTCTTCTCCGCAATCTAAAACTTGAAAATAATGGGAAATAACAAACAAACAAAAAGTGCAAATATAAAAGCTGTTGAGCACCATCTTGTAAGCAAGAGTAGAATGTTGATTTTTTTGGAAAGTGATACCATACATAGATGTATGAAAGTAGGGGCTGTTTTGATCTATATTTATTTATTTTATTTATTTTTTCTGCACCACCATATCCACCAGATGAAAACTGTTTCCAATCATTTTAACTAATATTTATGTGTTGCAAAAATCAGGGAAACCGTTCTTTTCAATCAAAAACTCGAAAATTGTGAAAAATCCGAAAAAGCGGAAAAATGAAGGGTGTTTGAGCACCATCTTCCATTGAGAGTAGAATGCTGAAATTTTAGGACAATGATTTTATGCATAAATGTAAAAAAAATAGGGTGCGCTTTGGTCTGTAGCTAAAAAAAAATTTTTTTGAACCTCCCTAAGCCCCATTTGAAACAAACAAACATCAACGATACTTGAATGAATTGGTGCGTCAGCTGCAAGAAAATGAAATTTTTGGTAATTATCCTGCCCTCTGGAGTAATATTATAAATGAAATGTGCAAATTGAAGTGGTCGTCAGAAACTTTGGCTTATCATTTTAATTGCAGCGTTGTCCGCTGTTTAATGACTGAGCCGGCTATCGTTTTAGAATATTGGAATCCGAATGTAATTACTATTCACATCGCAGAAAATATGAAGGTTAGTAATAATTAGTTAATAAGTATATCAATGTTACATGTGTATAAAACTGCGGCACATAATGTGTATATAAAAGCCCCTCCCCCTCCCCTCCGCCATGAGGCCAGACCCTTCATTTGGGCGATCAGGAAAGTCAAATGCCCCCCCCCCCTGGAAAATCAATGAATTAACAAATGAGTGGGCGTTGTTTTGTTGTTGTTTTTTATTGCATTTTACCTTGAGTATGTACCCCTTTGCTCCCCCCCTTCCCCCCTCCTCGCCCGGAAAATTTCAAAATGACGAGCCTGTCATTAAGCCTGGGAGAGGGCAGTATCAGCAATTTTCTCTTTTGACATCTATTTTACTATCGTTTTATTGTAAAGGCTTGCGTATTCGCTTTCTGCAGAAAGTTCAGTCAAGAACTGAACGAGCCTACTTTCCCGTATACCATCATCAACATTGTAGCATCTGATCAATATTTTCTTAATATTCTAAGACTGCAAATGATATATAACATGTTATTTTAGCATCTACTTCTGATTTCTAATAGCGAAATATGCCTCTCTCTGTATCAAAAAAAAAAAAAAAAAAGTTGGTTCGAATCAGACTTAAAAGTTATTAGAAAAGACTGGTTTTTTGAACCGTTCGAAATTGAATCGAATATTTTTTTTTTTTTTTTGATTCGAAAAATGCAGGAATGATTTGTCCTCGCCGAGATCTTCAGTGTCCAGCAAAATCTAAAAGGTTAAGAACCTTCATTCTAAACTGAAGGCTTTTCAGTTACCATGTCGAAAAACAAAGAAGTCACTGACGCGAATGATTGTATTTTACTTCGACGAGTTTTGTTTTTTTTTTTTTAATAGAATTTTTTCGAATTCAAACGCCTTGTCTACTGTTCCTACTTCTATTCCAAATGAAAATCTAAACTGAAAGCTTTTCAATCACCAGGCCCAAAACCGAAGAAGTCATCGACATGAATAAATAAATCGTTTACTTCCAGCTCAAGTTTAAAAGTTGTTTTTTCTTTTTAATCAAATTCTTCGGAAGTCAATGGCCTCTTCTAAGGTTCCTCTGTTTATTTCAGAGGAAATCAAAACATCTTTCAGCTTGCATCACTAAAAAATAATTGAACAATCTTAAAACCGACGTCCGAAAAGAGGTATGTCTGCGGGTCATTTCGTTTTCAACCAAAAAGACAAAATTAAATTATAAGCTAAACTAAAGTGTTGTCGACTAAAACACTTTGCGCGTGGTGAGTTCAACGTCAGTTAGTTCAGTCAACCGTGTTATTAAAAGGTGTTTTGTTGCGTTGGTATTTTCAATTACTACTGCCACTATGAATGATACTGATAATGGTGAGGCAACGGGTGTAGGATTACACGGAAGTCCCGCACAGATGGACATATAAACAAAATGTAATTTAACAGACATGGGATTTTTCAGTATTTTTACTGAATTCAGTATTTTTTTGAGAAAGCAAAATACTGCATGGAGAAAGGAAGAGGTGCGCATTGCAAGCTAAATTCGCATCTACCAGTTACTTTCATGCATCCATTTAAAATAGTGAGCTATACTGCCGTGGGCAGGTAAACGGCAGTATCTGCAAAAATGAGTTTTCGAGATAATTGAAAAAACGCGTTTTTGATTTCCCACAAAGATCAATAAAACATTGAACTTCGAACATAGGCGATACTATATGTTTATACCGATATATTTTTTGGGTAATCGATTGAATTTTGATTTTGCAAGCGCATAGAGAGGTAAAGCAGATACTGCCGTTTAAATGAACTTTTCACTCTAATTGTCATGCGGAATTGACTGGCAGTCGGCAGTAACTGCACAGTATGCTACTAAATGTCCAGTATTTACATATTCGACAACATGCGGAGTAGATATGTTATTACGAAATATATTATTGCATTGTGAATGATATGTTTTATTTAAAAATATACATAAATACCGTGTATCCACTTGATATAGATTTAATATAAACGAACGCAAAATATAATTAAAAAATATAATGAACTGTATTGTATTATGGAAAATATGAAGCAAAACTTGATTCTTCAGCCATTTTTACTTCCTTTTACTTCGTAAAGGAAGTATTGTGGTCACAAAGAAAATTTCACTCAAAATTCGGTCTAAATTTTGATTTTGCTCACCCCCGAATGAATGTTGAGTAGTTTTTTCGACTATCAGCACATGCATATGTACCTACTAACATATAAGCAGCCGAAATATCCTTTTCGACCATGCCCCAGTTAATTACGACGAGTTTTCTCGTGACGTCTGTATGTACGTATGCATGTGCGTATGTATGTATGTATGTATGTATGTATGTATGTTTGTATGTATGTTTGTATGTATGTATGTATGTATGTATGTATGTATGTCGCATAACTCAAAAACTATATGCCGTAGAAGCTTCTAGTTTGGTATGTAGGCTCTGAAGGTGGTCGTTGTGCACCTCCCCTTGTGGTTGCATTCGAATGTTCTCAAGGGGTCTTTTACCCCTTTGTGGGGTAAATCAATGTTAATTTCAATGCAGATTGAGTGATATGATTTGGTGCAACCACTTGGCGATATATCGCCAAACTTTTGGTCGCCAAGTGTTTGCTGCCAAGTTGGCGACAAATTTGGCGAAAAAATGATTTTTTTTTTAATTTTGGATTCAATTTGGCGCTATTGGGCTCATTTTGCGAAAAATTCAATGAATCATGTTAAAATCGGCGATATTTAGAAAATAAATCATTGTAAAACATTTAGTCTGTGGGCCAAGTGCAAATATCGTTCAGGTTCGTTTACCAATCTTAGGGACTACGAGAACTTGCTTGAAATCTATTAATATTGATGTACTCAATCGAAAAATCCAATGTTCCCAAGCGAAACTTGTCTCATTAAGTTTTAATTAGTAATTGAAACACGAACTCTTTTCCTTGGCCTAGTCACTCTTTCACTAGAGACGTTGTCCCTAGGTGGCGCTATTGCACAAAATATTTGCAATCTAAAATTTTAATAAACAGTTTTTCAACCATAATTTTACTTTTTTACTCGATTTTACAATTCAAAATATATTAATACGTTTTGAATCATTCACTTTTTTCGCTGTGTGACTTAATATAAAATCAAAATCGAACATTGTATCAATCCGCCAGGCGCGTTTCAGATATTCTCATTCTTTATTTTTGATCAAAGAGCGCCAGTTCGCGCGGTTTCGTTTCGCGTCGCTGTCTTTTATGGCTTGATATCCCCTTTTGGCGATGTTTCACAAAGAGTAACTTTTAGTGGAACGACGTTGTATACCGTATTTTTTGCCGTATAAGACGCACCGTCTTGTACGGCATAAATTAGATTAATTAAAATTGGGGGATTTAATTTAAAATTGGGTGTGTCTTACACGGCGAAAAATACGGTAATATTGCGTTTTTTACGCTGCTATTTTGAATAACGTTTGATTTTCCAAAATTTTAATTAAATCTTATAAAATTGAGTGTTTATTGTTTTTGCTACATAACTTGCAGTCGTGAAAGGAGTTAGTGTAGGAGATATAGAGATTAAATAAGAACCAGTTTAGACATTTTTTATTGCTGCTTTATTTCTAGAACATAAATTAACTATTACTGTTTTTCAGAAAACCAATACTTATAAAATCACAGGCCCGTCATTTGGGGGAGGGGGGGAGTCAATTTCTCTCCTTCCCGGCTTTGAAAAATCAATTTACATGTAAGCGGGCGTGGTTTTTGTCATTTTTGGTGCAATTTACATTGTGTATGCAGTGTTTGCCCCCGCTCCCCTGGAAAAATTTGAAATAGCTTGTGTAAATACATATAGGATATCTAAGCGAGGGCGGATACAAGGGAGGGACGATGGGGGCGAACGCCCCTCCCTTGAGGGACTCTTCCACAGCGGTTCTTAGATTTTGAAGTTCAAAAAAGGCAGTTTTAGTTGATTTTTGATGATATTAAGAGAAAGGGTGAGGATTCCGAGCTCTGATCTGGAAATTTTTCGAAATGGAAGACCAAAACATTTGTAACCAACATGTGTTAACAAGGGTGCATGGAGAAAAAAATGGGCAAGTAAGAAAAAAAAAATCAATCGCCCCTCCCTTGGAACATTTCTGGATTCGCCCTTGTATATAATAGACTGATTTGTTACCACGAATAAGTAAGTTTTGAACGACGTCAATCGTCGCCAAATATGATTCGTGACTTTTTCCGTCAATTTTGAGCTTTTAAAAGTAATGCATCTTGTATGATGTGCTTTAATAAATGTAATTTAAAATTTTAAATGAAACCATTAAGATCATGACAGGACCTATAGTCTGTGGGCCAAGCACCGATATCGTTCAAGTTCGTTTACCAATTTTAGGGACTACGGGAACTTGCTTGAAATCAACTAATAGTGATGTACTCAATCGAAAAATCCAATGTTCCCAAGCAGACCTTGTCTCATTAAGTTTTAATTAGTAACTGAAATAGGGACTATATTCCTTAGCCTGTTGGCTCATTCACAACAAAAATTGTCTCTAGGTGGTGCTGTTGCACAAAATATTTGCAATTTAAAATTTCAATAAACAGGTTTTCTACCCTAGTTTTTCTTTTTCATACGATTTTATGTAGCAAAATATATTAATAAGTCATAATATACTTACTTCACGTCTTTTGTGATTCAGTTACTAAGAAAATCACAAAAATGTATCAATCCACATTTCCGTTTGTTCTTAATCTCGTTGTTTCGTTAATGGCACTATGTAATCCAGTCAATGAATACATTATAGAATGCATGGAATATGCGAGAGTATTTGACTACAGAATATTGTTAGGGGTAGTTAGTAAGTTAATATACTGAAAGTCCCCGACCCTGGGGGGTGAGCTAAAGGTGGGGGGGAGGGAGAAGCAAATTTTGGGTTCTCGAAAAATCGCGGAAATGGTGAGAAAAATTGGTTTAAAGTAAAAATTCAAGCTAAACAAACTTCGTATAATAGTGTTTCTACACATATTTGTCGAATTTTCAATAATTTTCCAGGTGTATATTGTGAAAAAACGAGAAATTTCGGAAAATTTCTCTATTTTTGTCAAGAACGTTGAATGGTTCTATTTTAAAAAGGGAGACAGCTTGATTACGAAAATGCACGATAGCAGCATTTCCATGTACTCCGATATTATTTTATTTTTATAGAAATGATAAGGAAGATAAAAAAAAAACACCAACACAAATCAACACCTCAAATATACGAATGTAACGAAAAACAAAACAAAACAAAGAAAAATCCCTTCTCATTCCTTATCTCTCTTATCACAATCACCCCCTGTTTCATAAAATCGGTTGAGACCTGACGCATGCGCGAATTCGAGGAAGGTCGCCGAAAAGAATATCAAACCGTATCTATATATCCATCTATATGTACATATAAATATATAGGCAGAGACAGACACATATATATATGATATTTAACGTAATTATCCGTCCCTAGAATTCCATTTTCGCATATTTTGCCATCTATCTTTAATGGCCTGTAAAAAACTAATGAGACAATATTTTTTTGGGAACATTGTGTTTTTTTCATCTGTAGACTCTAAGGATTCAGAAAAATATCACATTTTGTAGTCCCCGAAGTTGGCAAACGAAACCATGTTTCTAAGCATCTTTTCTGCCTTCGGCTCACAGACTAATTATTTTGCATTGATTCGTGACAACCTAGGGATGTAAATGTTTGAATTGTTATCTTGCTCACACTAATGCACTATTTTTACACTTGAGGCATTTATTATGGAATTTAAACGTAAAAGAAAGTAGTGTGGCGTGCACACCAGATGTTTTAAAATTACTACAAATCAGTAAATGCTTTGTACTTTGCATCAAAACACGAAATCACTTTGAGAAAAAGAGCGCTTGAAATGCTTGTTGTGCTGACGATTTTTTTCATAGTACTATTAAAAATGCAACAGCTAGGGATTAAACTGCAAAAACTATCGTCTCTTAGTATGAAAGTAACTGTAATTAAAATAAAACAAAACAATGTAAATAAAATCATTTCATTGCTGCATTTTTGTTTGTCGTCTGCCAAGTTTGGCTCGTGTATCTTTGAAATCGTGAAAAATATTGTCTGCTAGTGGAGAGAAACTTTATTTGAAAGAAAAACATGTGGTATGGACCCCACACTACTTCCTTTTACGTGTACATTTTTTAGTAGATGCCGTAAGTGTTAAAATAATGCTTGGAATGAGCAAGATGACAATTCAAACATTTACGCCCCAAATGTACCACGAAACAAAGCAAAAAAGGATTTACAACGATTCATTTTCTAAATATCGCCGATTTTAACATCATTCATTGGATTTTTCGCAAAATACCGCCAATAGCGCTAAATTGAACCCTAACTCATAAAATAATTTTTTCGCCAAATTTGTCGCCAATTTGGCGATATGTCACCAAGTTGGCGACAAGCTCTTGGCGACTAAAAGCTTGGCGATATATCGCCAAGTGGTAACGCCAATTTATATCACTTCAGTCTGCTTTGTTATTAACACTGATTCACCCCCAAAAGGAATAAAACACCCCCTTGGGAACATTCAAGTGCAACCAATGACATCCCATTAGGGCACCTCTACTTTCGCTTAGTTTAAGTACAGAGGAAAACGATTTTTGCGACTTGATGCAAGTTTTGCACAGCGATTCATATTATGGTCATCCTGCAGACATGCAGATACTGCCGTTTACCTGCCCACAGCAACGAAAAATGCAGTTACTGCTAATTACCATTGGTTAAAAAACAGTTTTTTTTCACCGGAAACCAAAAAAAGATGCTTGTACCATAAAACTAATGTAACATAGATTTCAAAAATGCAAAAAATGAAAATCGAAAAATTTGCAGTTACTGCCCTTTACCTGCCCTCGGCAGTATTAGAAACAATAGCCCGTGTGTGAACTTGAAGCTGCAGTATAATTTGCTAACAATACTGTATTTGTTCACGCAATCAAAAAGTTTCAGTATTTTTCATTCTATTCGTGTCATATGTCTGTTTAATGGAGTCCTTTCACCGCTAGAGGGCCGCACAGTGGATGTCACGTGTCGGCTGGGATCGCTACTCTGTTAGCATACTTTCGTATTGAGTTTTAACTGGAGGTGGCCGATCAAAATTAGTTTGCTTTGGCTATTTACGTTATTTTTGTAATTAATAATATAGTACTTACGATTAGTTTAATCTTTTTAATTATGATTTAGGTCAGATTGATTTAGTTTTAATCTCTTATTTAGAGTTGACTTTTAATGTTTTTTACTTCGTAATATTTGTTATTAGTTTATTTCTCTCTGATTTTTATTTAGCATGAGAGAGGTAATTTTAGAAAAAAAAATTGTAAGTGTCAGTTAAGAGTCTAAAAACAGCATAAAAAGTTGTTTTTAATTTATTTTTAAAAAATGTTCTTTGTAATGAATACATATTTTAAATTTCTCCTAGTATAGTAAAATGACTTTCTGCTAAAATTGAAATTGACTTTTTCTAAAATATATGCATTTCTATAAACATTATTTTGTATGTGAATACATTGTGCAAATACAATTAAAATACCCATGGTTTTGTGAGAAAAAATATAGGACGTAATGTGAAACTTCTATTTTGCTTTCTTTCTTTTCTTTTCTTTCTTTTTTTTTCACTAATCAAATGAGCTTTATAATTTGTTTTCTTTGTCTAGTGTAGAACCATTAAATATATACTCAGTCATATATTTATGTAATATATTTTTAAGAAATTTTAACTCTGCCATTACGAAACTAAGGATATTTTGATTTTATTCATAGAAGTACCATCCAATGAAATAGTGTAAATGTTAAGTGGTATCTAAGTGATGTTTGACACTACCAAAATTTTTAATCAAATGTATTTTATACTTAGTAATAAACTAGTACTGGATAAAACAGTAAAAGTTTTGTTAATTAATACCAATAATTTGTGATTAAATTACAACTGTACGTTTTAGCAATATATGTATATTTTTCAGCTATTTGCTTCTTGAATTCTTCGATAAAGATTTTTTTTTCAACGATATACAACAGGTTTGTGCTTTTAAAAACTTTTTATTATATGTATACAGAGAAACAGTAGAGTACATAGCGCCCTTCGGCACGGGAGGGGGGCACAAAAAGTTTCGGGGCATGCAATACGGAAAAACAACACTACACAGATTTTTTTTTTTTGATCGAAAAAAAAAGAGGGGGGGGGGGTGAGAGGGGACATGTACAGATCTTGCGAGGGGGCGCACCGAAGTCTATGTACGTTACTGCTGAGAAAAATGTTAGCATATTAATGGGATGAAAACATTGCTAAATAAATTTCCAGTTTCTCAACATGTAATTGCTTTACAAGAAAAAATATTTTGTTAGAGTGGTTAATAGCAAAATGAATGCTTCAAAATTAGTATTCAAAATAACAGTTGAAATAATTAGTTTTCTTTGAAACAGAAGATTTATATTCTTTTTTCAACTTATATTAACTAAAGTATATTTTCTCCGCAGAGCAACAGTAAGACCCAGGTCTTTTAAATATTGGCCAGAGAAATATTCATATACACTAAATAATTCATTTATGCTACATGTTTATATCTATAAATTTTAAGTAGTAAAGGAAGTAGTAAAATGAAGATTTGGCTGAAATATGCTCTTTTTTAATGAAATGCAAAAGAATTAAATTAATATAAAAAATAATAACAAATAATAATAGTTATAAATAAAGACAATAAACTACGTGAACTTTTTCTTCCATATAATTTTCGAAAAACTTCTATTTTTCTGCGTTGTATATTTATGTACCTGTTAGGAAAAGTTGTACAAATTAAAAATGCTATATTGATTTTTTTTTTTTTTTTTGCAAGAAGAAGAAAAGAAACTTTTGTAAACTTACATCGACATTAAAAAAAAAAAAAAACAACTTTATTAATCTACAACTTATCTGTAGAGCTTCGTTGGTTGATTTGCATTAGCTGGGGATTTCATATATTTCAATGTTATGTAAAATTTATGAAAACATTTGGGTAAACAATTTAATTTTCCAAAAAAAAAAAAAAAAACAGCACTTTGACTCGATGAAGCATTTAAACACTTTAAAGCTTTCTTTTTCTTTTCTTTCAAAAAAAATAATTTTGTAGAGATCGCGCCTTGTTTTATTAGTAATCTTTTGGTGAAATTTTGACACTTAAAGCATTCTTCATCGAAGTCATCTGCAAAAAACAATGTTTTTTGGCCGTAAGTTTTCTCATTTTATTTTTATGAACAAAACTTTTAAATGATCTTTATTTACATAAGGAAATATGAAAAATAACTTCTCCTTGCAATTGACTTCAATTGCAACCTTAGTGCATCCACAAGCAACACATTTTGTTAAGAAAAAGAACGGTTCTTCAGTAAAGCTTTCAACGCTTCATCCCCGTTGCTTACATCGGCTTCCCAGTTGACACGTGACCTAACGCGACCTGTGACGTTGCGTGAAGGGACTCCATTACTCGATGGTTTGTCCGCTGTTTGTTATTGTTCGTACGTTGATTTCTTTATTTCTTTGTCAACTGTCTTTCCAGTAATTTCAAGAATTACTGTGTTAACTGAATTAGTTTGAGCTAAACGAAAACCACTGTAGTAATTTACAAGACTTGTTAAGATTTGGTAGGTAGGTTAAAATTTCATAGTGAACTGTAGATCTATACTATCTCTATCTCTTCTCTTCTCTTCTCTACTAATAATAAAGCTGAAGGTTTGTCTGTCTTTCTTTCTGTCTGTTACGCGCATAGCGCCAAAACCGTTCGGTTGATTTTCATGCCACTTGGCACAAAATTAGTTTGTAGCATGTAGTTTTGCACCTCGAAGCGATTTTTCGAACATTCTATTTCGTTCTTTTTCTATTCGAATTCTTAGCGGAAATTCGATAAAATAGGGAAGAAATATTCCACACACATTTTCAAGTCTTATGTCATTCGAAAGCTTGAAATTTTCTGCACAAAATGAAGTTTTTTCGAAGTTTCTACGATCATCAGGAGAGCTGTAAGAATTGTTTTTAGAATCCCGAAATTCAAGGCTTACCTTCAGTAAAGCAAGCCAAACGATTCTAAAATGGATCAGCTCGATAATAAAATTTGTTTGAAAAGAGAGATGAAAAGAATTATTTTATCAACGGAAATCAACTTTTCATGTTGTTACTATGGTTACGTGTTCATACTTATTTTTGTTTCGTTCTTTTTCCAGGGTTGCCAGACGTAGTATTTTTGATTCTACCGTAGTATTTTTTCGACCCAAATAAGGAGCGTAGTATTTTTCTGGCAACCCTGTTTCCAATATACTAATGACTTAATTAAAAGATTTGGCGGATTTTTTTTTTTTTCATTTTCATAGATTTCGCATTTCAGCAACATTAATTTTGGCAACGTTTGGAAACAGTAGTATTTTGTAATATTTTTTTTAGAGGAGGCGTAGTATTTTTTTGTTCCAATTCTCTGGCAACCCTGTCTTTTTCCCGGTGAAGATGCTTTGGGACCCTGCTTGGCGCGTTTTCAAAAAGTCAACTACGCAAAATAGCTAGGGTTACCACGCTTGGCGCGCCTATCGTTCATTTAGCGAGAAAAGGGTACCTAAAGCACAGATTAACGAAATATCGTATCAATTTCGATATTGCATCGTTTTTTTAAAGTGTTTCATTTCGGAAAATGTATTGTTTTGTTTTTTAAGCTAGGAAAGAAAACTTTCTTCTTCTTTTAAACTTTGGTAAGATTTCTGTTGATTTCTGTTATCAACAAAATTGTTCTTATTTTCTCTTTTGGCTTATTTTTGTCCATCTCCCTTGGGGTTGCATTCGAATGTTCTAAGGGGGTGTTTTACCCCATTTATCGGGTAAATCAGTGTTTTCAATGCAAGGTGATATGAATTGGTTAACAAAAGTGATATGAATTGGCGCGATCACTTGGCGATATATCGCCAAGCTTTTGATCGCCAAATATTTGACGCCAAATTGGCGAAATTTTTTTTTTTTTTTTGATTTAGGTTCAATTTGGCGCTGTTGGCGATATTTTGCGAAAAATCCACTGAATGATGTTAAAAACGACGATCTTTAGGAGATTAATCATTGTAAAATATTTTATTGCATTGTTTCGTAGCAAACTAGGGCTACAAATGTTTGAATTGTTATCTTGCTCACTCCAAGCACTATTTTAGCACTTAAGGCATCTACTAAGAAATTTACACGTAAAATTAAGTAGTGTGGGGTCCATATCAGATCTTTATATCACTTTGAAGGAATTATAGTTGAATAAAACTAAAATAGAGCATTTTTTCTGATATATCAATTATTTTACAAATGAACTTTTAATTTTATACCACGGGCAAAGCCGTGCGGGTACCGCTAGTACTAATAATAAAGCTGAAAGTTTGTCTCTCTTTCTTTCTGTCTTTCCTTCTGTCTTTCTTTCCGTCTTTCCTTCTGTCTGTCTGTTACGCGCGTAGCGCCAAAACCGTTCGGTCGATTTTCATGCCACTTGGTACAAAATTAGTTTGTAGCATGTAGTTTTGCACCTCGAAGCGATTTTTCGAAAATTCCATTTCGTTCTTTTTCTATTCGAATTCTTAGCGGAAATTCGATAAAATAGGGAAGAAATATTTCACACACATTTTCAAGTCTTATGTCATTCGAAAGCTTGGAATTTTCTGCACAAAATGAAGTTTTTTCGAAGTTTCTACGATCATCAGGAGAGCTGTAATAATTGTTTTTAGAATCCCAGAATTCAAAGCTTATCTTCAGTAAAGCAAGCCAAACGATTCTAGAATGGTTAATGAAATGAATTATTTTATCAACGAAAATCAACTTTTAATGTTGTTACCATGGTTACGTTTTTATTTCGTTTAATTTGTTTCGTTCTTTTTCCATTAATAATTTTAAAAATGTATTTGTTTTTGTAGCAATCCAAACTCCAAGCCTTATTAAAATTAGTCAAATGAAATATAATAAAATCGTGATAAGATGGCACCTGTCAATCAAATGAGAAATCGAGTCCTTTCTTTAAAAAAGGTAGAGAAGGAAGAAACTGACGCGTACCATTTTTGAGTTTAGAGATATTTTGGCGATCTGACGAGTTGTGTAGAAGAGGGAAACATTATTTGTTTAACTAAATGAGGTCAAAAAAGAAACAACATGATAGTAAACCATTCTAAATTTATCGTCTGGCAAAACATATTTTGGCTGCGTTCAGAGTATTCGCCCGGGCCGCCCGGGCGTTTAAGCCGTGACGTCATAAATAGCTGCCCGGGCCGAGCCCGGGAAGTTGTGGTCTGGACAGCACTTGTGCCTTTCGGGAAGAAACAAAATGGCGGACACAACAGCAGAAAGTTGCGCGGCGGTCAATGCAGGAACAATCCTGCATTCGCTCCTATATTTCGGCCCAAAATGATACCATTCTTAACCTTGGCGGCAATTATTGTTCATTTACCGTCATGGTTGAGCGTGGGATCGAAATGACTTATCGAATTTAATGAGAAATATGTTATTTTAAATGAAGGAATTCACGATGAAATAGGCCTAACAGTAAGTAAAGAATTTCATCGATCTCGCTTATCTGACAGGATTGTTCCTGCAATGACCGATTCTCAAGGAAATGTACCATTTCAGATTCATCACAGCAAATAGCGTGCGTATTTTTGACCATTGTGTGTGTGTTTTCAAGATTTTGTTTTAGTCACTCTTCGTAAATCCTAGCAGACGAAAGAGCAATAAATTTCAGCCAATGAGCATCATCCTTTGCTAAACGCCCAAACACGTGACCTATCTGCCCAGCTAAATTTCCTGGGCTGCTTGTGCTTGAGCCCGGGAAGCTCGGGCGTCTACTCTGGACAGCATTTGGGAAGTTCGGGCGTTCCAAATGACAGCTCTGAACGCTTTGGGAAGAACCCGGGCTTCCCGGGAAGCTCGGGCGCGTACTCTGAACGCACCCTTTATTTCCTTTTTCTTATTTCAGTAAAAATTGCAGTAAATGGCTTGAGTGAACGAGTTTGGCTTTTAATTTATCATTTGCTGGTTGATGTTTGTCGATGTTTATTGTTTTTATTATCATTGGTGAAGAATAATGCATCGAAAATTCTATTATTTTGTTTTTGAAGTTAGGAAAGAAAACTTTCTTCTTCTTTTAAACTTTGGTAAGATTTCTGTGAGCAGCAAAATTGTTCTTATTTTCTCTTTTGGCTTATTTTTGTGCCTTGGGGTTGCATTCGAATTTCCCCAAGGGGGTTTTTACCCCTTTTATGGGGTAAATCAGTGTTAATTTCAATGCAGACAAAAGTGATATGAATTGGCGCGAACACTTGGCGAAATATCGCCAAAATTTTAGTCGCCAAGTGTTTGACGCCAATTTGGCGACATATCGCCAAGTTGGCGGCAAATTTTGCGAAAAAATTATTTTTTTTATTTGGGTTCAATTTGGCGCATAAGTGGCGCAGTATTTTCGCGGGGTGGGAAAAAAAAAAAAAAAAAAAACGAACGAAAAATCCACTGAATGATGTTAAAATCGGCGATATTTAGGAGATTAATCATTGAAAAACATTTTTTTGCATTGTTTTGTGGCAAACTAGGGATGTAAATGTTTGAATTGTTATCTTGCTCACTCCAAGCACTATTTTAGCACTTAAGGCATCTACTAAGAAATTTACACGTAAAAGGAAGTAGTGTAGGGTCCATGCCAAATTTTTATATCATTCTTTGAAAGAATTATAGTTGAATATAACTAAAATAGAGTATTTTTTTCTGCTATATCAATTTTTTA